>JAMCCL010000196.1:0-56941 GCA_024516035.1 Bactericera cockerelli
AAAAAACGCAAAAAATTCAAGCGCATCTGCGCCACTGGCGCCACCAATGAAGCGTTAATTTCCTGACAAAAATGTTCATCTTGTATGGGAGAAGATATTTAGATGACCAAATGGCGTCCAGAGGCTACCAAAGTGGCAGGGCAAAAATGGCACGAAAAAAATTTTGGTACCAAAGGTGCGCCTAGACATTCTTTTTTTTTTTTTTTTTTTTTTTTATAAATGTATTGAGCCTAAGCGGGTACAAGTCCACTTTGGCCAGTTACACATTCTACACATTTCATATTCTATACATGTTTGCTTCATCTGCAACACAGAAGGAGTTAGAGCGGCATATATGGTTTTCCAAAAAGGCCCTAATATGGCCCTAATTCGGCCCTAGTAGGTGCCGAAAAGCCCTAACACTAACCCTAGATAGCGGCCATTTATACCTGTCGGTGGAACTCAGTTTGAACCTGATCGGCACCAAAAGGCCATTTGCTCGCCCCGATTTTCCATTTTTACCCTTTTAAAAATCCTTTGATTTTTGATTTTAAGGTTTTTCAATGTTTTTTTTTTTCTCGAAAAATATTTTTCAAAAATATCATATGTAAATTTAAGTGCCCCTTCCATGTTGCATACTATTGAGGTTTCTCTAGGGGGGCAGCTGCCCCCCCCTGCCCCCCCTGGCTACGCCATGCCTTCCGGTGCGCTCGTGTTGACCAAGCACCTGAATGGGAAGTATTGTATTACTTCTCGCCCATCAGAGGGGAGGCATACTTCGGGATATGCCTTTATTGTTTGAAATATTATTTCAAGCAACTTTATTGCTTGAAATAATATGTATTAATTCGCACATGAATCCTGTTTTGAAATGTATAACCGTTATATAGCATTAATACACACAGACCTAAGAATATATTCATAACGACATTTCCAAGAATGTCCTATGAATTGCAAGAATGATTTGCAATTAGAAAATTCATTGCTAAATTTAGTCCTTATTTTAATTTACTGAGAATTATTTTATGTTTTTATTTTACAGTCACTAAGAAAAACAGTTAAATTTCATTTTATTTTTGTAGATAAACTGTCGGTGCTTTTTTTAGTTTTCTTTGAGTTGTCGCCAAGTTCAGTTGAAGTAGTTTTTTCCATTCACCTTCACAACTAGGATTATTCTGAAAGAACATTGTGATTTTAGTTATTCAGTTACTATTCGATTGTAATGGATTCATTACTTTTTTTTTTAGGTATGATCAATTGATCAGCATAAATCAGCCTAAAGAAAAGCATGATATAATATATTTCATCTAAAATACCCTATATCTTCAAACAGGTTATTTTAATTGTTGTTGTTTTTGAAGACTTTAGTATCAGTTTAAACAACAGATGTTTCAAAGACTACTACTCCTCCTGTGCATTGTCGGAATTGTTAGACCAAACCTTGCATCAGCGGATCATGATGTACCCATCAATGCACAAATAAACTTTGACAACGCTATTCCCATCGATGCAAAAGGAGACATTGACAGTGCTATTCCCATCGATGCAGAAGGATACTTTGACGATGATATAGAAGACTTCATCAATTATATGCGTATCAATGCAGAGGAAAACTTTTACGAACCACTCAACGATGATGAAATACCCATCAATCCTGCGGAGATACAGGATGGCTCAGATTACATGATTGCCATCGACCGAGCTATCGGAATCATTAACGACCACAATGACTACACACCAATGAAACAGGACTTTGTCCGAGTCAATTCCGCGAAGGAACAGAGGTTGTCTGGCGCTTTCTACTCGTTTGTGGTACAATTGGCCGACACCAACTGTCTGAAAGGCGAGGACTACGATCAGTTCGCTACGATTGTGTCGTTCAGCCACCTTTCGACTACACAAACCCATCATTGAACACATGCTTGATAAAGGCCTGGGAGCCAGAATATGAGGCCTTTAAGATGACGATTAGTTTGATCGAATGTGGCATGCCGATTGACTATCTGGGAGAACCGGCAGTCGCATATTAATAATGTGCAAGCACTTTTATATTTTTTCATATATATCGTATAAAATATATTATTACAAGGTTTTTGCTAGTGTGGCAGGGTTCTCACCCATGTGAGCTCTTCCACCCAACCACACACAGTAAATAAGTAATTACAGTTTTCATACCATTTCTGGTACAAAGGTTTAAAAAAAAAAACCAGTATCAATGGCACGTTACACAAACTAGTTCTCGTATGACGACCATGCACTCGAATGCAACATTTACACGGATTCATCACTATATTATTCAGTTATTATTTGATTGTAATTAATTTCGAAAACCTTCATATAACTGATATAACAACTCACACTATTTTATTCAACTGTTAAATTTGTCCATGGCCAACTTCCACGTAGCCCCTCGACGATCAATATTATTGAATCAATATCAATACTTTGCATCATCAATACATTTGAAGATTTCCTAAACGATCCAGAGCAAAATACGCATTTATAATTGCGATAGATATTGAAAATGCGATTTAAAATGGGAACATCTACAAAAAAAAAAAAAAAAAAAAAAAAAAAAAATGAAAATGCATTTGGCATATTGATAGTCTCTTCCTAACTCTAAAAATAAGCCAACGTCGATGGCGCGTTGAATGCACCGATTCTCGTAGGATCACCGAAGTTAAGAAATGTCCAGCGAGGTGAAGACTTCGTGATGCTGGCATTCCGGCCCAACCCAGGCTGGGTAAGGTTCATGTGGGTAGCCGGTTTGTGAGTTTCATGCGAATGAAGGGTAACACCCCCGTCGTGATATGACCATGCAGTTGAAAGCGACGTTAAACCCAATTAAAAAAAAAAAAAACTCTAAAATTCATCAACTTGTTAATTACGCACCCTATATCTTCAAACAGGTTATTTTTATTGTTGTTGTTGTCGTTTTTGAAGACTTTAGTATCAGTTTAAAACAAGAGATGTTTCCAAAACTACTCCTCCTATGCATTGTCGGAATTGTTAGACCAAACCTTGCATCAGCGGATCATGATGTACCCATCAATGCACAAATAAACTTTGACAACGCTATTCCCATCGATGCAAAAGGAGACATTGACAGTGCTATTCCCATCGATGCAGAAGGAGACTTTGACGATGATATAGAAGAACACTTTATCAATGATATGCGTATCAATGTAGACAACCTTTACGATATACCCACGGACGATGTAACACTCATCAATCCTGCGGAGATACAGCATGGCTCAGAATACATGATTGCTATCGACCGAGCTATCGGAATTATCAACGACCACAATCACTACACACCAATGAAACAGGCCTTGGTCCAAGTCATTTCTGCGAAGGAACAACAGTTTTCCGGCGCTTTCTACTCGTTTGTGGTACAATTGGCCGACACCAACTGTCTGAAAGGCGAGGACTACGATCAGTTTCACCGTGATTGTGTCGTTCAGCCACCTTTCGACATCTCAAACCCATCATTGAACACATGCTTGATAAAGGCCTGGGAGCCAGGCCATCAGGTCTCTAAGATCAGGATTAAGTTGATCGATTGTACCATGCCGATTGACTATCTGGGAGAACCGGGAGTCGCATATTAATAATGTGCAAGGACTTTTATATTTTTTTATATGTTGACCCAGCACCTAAATGGGAAGTATTGTGTCACTTTTCGCCCATCAGAGGGGAGGCATACTACGGGATGGGCAGGCCACAACACAGACCACAAGCGTCTATAGTAGGTCCTGTTTCATGGCTACAAAATAAAAAAGGCTGTGAAACACTCATCTTTTTTTTTAATTGGGAGATTTTGTGAGTGAGAGTGGTTTCTTGAAGGAGATAGTAGTTAGCACCTTACCTAGCATCACAGAAAGAGAATCTCAAATTGGGATTTTGATAAATTCCAAATGGGACTCCAAAGATGAGAAAATTTTGTGGGTCCTACTCACCAGTGTTGCATCTTTACTCACCAGTGTTGCATGGAATAATCCGTAGGTCACATGTGGGGTTAAAGTGGGTTCGATTCCTGTTATCCAACACTATTATTACAAGTTTAATATCACAAAATAGCAATTAATTAGGAAAGTTCCGATCACTTTATCAGTCGGATTACCCGTCCAAGAATTTAGTGACCTTTAAAATGTAATAAAATAAATATGTAGGATAATTAGCATCTGATCATAGGTATTTCTAATGGTGATTATCTATTTTTTATTATTTTACTTTTAGATTTAAATTAAAGTCAACACCTGATCATTGGTATTTCTAATAATTATTATTATCTATTTTTTTATTATTTTACTTTTAGATTTAAATTAAAAACGACACCAGGAATGCAATAAAATTATGAATCATGTGTTTACTAAAACCCAAAATCTATACCTAATAGTAATAAAACAGGATGCTGGTAATTATGGGTTATACATTTATAAAAAAATATTTGAAGAAAAACCGAAATGTAACGGTCAGAAGATTAATTTATAAACGACTGAGTGACGATTTGAGCTATCTCCAACTCCAAATTATCTCATCTCATTAAACTAGGCTGTTAGTTCTGATCACTAAACCACTGATCAGAGAATTTAATGGACTGTAAAATAGATTATAGGTGAGTAATATTCTTAAATTATTGAGAGCCGAAATTTCTAACGAATAAAAGAAGAACCATTAGAATATCATTAAAAAATAAAAATAAAATAATGTTTACGCTTTTAATTGGCTGAAAACGAAATTTTATAATACCGCCATTAAGTTTTATAAGTAGATACTTCAATGGATAAAGAAACTTGAAATTTATTATTAAAATCTGTCAAAAAAAAAAGTCTTTTGGACACTTCGTTTTAATTAAACACATAAATATACCTATGAATTAAAAAATAAACATGAATTAAAAAAATAATGTATTTGATTATCAGGCAGTTATCTGACCGTTCGCGATAGTTACTGATTGACGGTTAGATCAAGACTGACTGACTGCTGGCTTGGCAGGCAGTTGGCTGGTTTGGGTGTTCGAATGGGTCGGTTGAGGTACGAGCACATTGGTTGTCATAGTAACCAGAGGTCCTCCAGAACACCGCATTACCACAGGATCTAGGATGTGAGACCTCTTCTGTCCCTTTGTCCCAGAATCATGCCTTGGTGGTGAAGTGGTCCTTGGGATAAAGGGGTCCTTGGGAGTGAAGGGGTCCTTGGAGTGAAGGGGTCCTTGAGAGTGAAGGGGTCGAAAAACTCTTGTGAACTTTCTTTATTTGTAGTTTGGTTGTAACATCACGATGCTCATTGGATTAACTTATATCTCTATATATAAAACAGAAAAAAGGACTACCTATGTATGTTTGTTTGTTTGTCCGGAGTTGTTTAGCCTAAACGGTAAGAGATAGCGAAAAATGTCTCAGAATTGACCCCCCCAAAACCATTATCGCTTTGTCCAGAAAAATTATAAAAAGTTCAAAAAGGCATTGCTGTCCAGCAGTACGGCCATGCCTTAGTAAATTTTTATTATAATAATACTCGAGAAAGGTCACCACGAGGTGAGTTTAATGCTTAACACTTTGTACGCCACGTCGCTCAATATGAGCGACAGCGACTTCCCGCTGGGGCCACGTCTCTCATTTTGAGAGACACTAGACCTCACTTTGAAGCATTGTCTCTCAGTATGGGCCACAAAGTATGGGACACAGAGGTAACAAAGTGTCTCTGAATATGAGCGATGTGGCCCCCCATGAAAAACAAACTTGCTGGGGGCCACGTCGCACATATCGAGAGACAATCCTTTGTATCGTGGCCTCAGGGGAAAATCACGATTTTGGGCTTGGCGTACAAAGTGTTAAGACATTTTCTATCACCCAACCCTCAGAGTCTTATTATTTATATGGTCAAATACTTAAATAAGTGAGAGAAAATTAATGCATTTGGTGTCATTCGAACCAAAAAAATCCCTACGCTATCTCTATTACCTACCAGGCTAGCGCCACCACTTGACTAACATTGCACTCGAATATATTTTAATAAATTGAAATTAATAAAATATAATAAAAACTGACCGGCTAGGACTCGTAAGTCCCATTAGTTGGTTAGTTAGTTATCATATTAATTGTGTTAATCACTTTCGTGATATCACAACTACTCGAACTCGCTTTACAAATTCCACGCTGAAACCGGGACTTGAAC
Organism: Bactericera cockerelli; assembly: GCA_024516035.1. NCBI lineage: Eukaryota > Metazoa > Arthropoda > Insecta > Hemiptera > Triozidae > Bactericera > Bactericera cockerelli. The sequence goes on from JAMCCL010000196.1 coordinate 6,160, forward strand.
CACCGACCTCCAGATCACAAGTCCGCCGCCTTATCGATCAAGCTACTGAGGTGGATGTAAGTCCCATTATTCCAGCAGTAAGCTCAAGACGCATTGGTATGTGGTCAAAATCCCGAATGGGAAGATAACTTGTCCCGGACAGGTTTCGAAGGAGCAACCGCTGAAGAGCCAGAACAACGCTTGATCTCTGAGCTACCGGGGTTGACTTATGCGGGGTTCACACAGGTGCAACATGCAACACGTTGCTGCAACAATGTGTGAGGTAATAATTGGAACACTGTTGCAGTTCGTGTTCGTCAGTGATCCATTCTGTTTCTATGTTCAGGTGCCGTCCACACACGTGCAACATAGTAGCAACAAAGATCAAAGATGTTCGGTAGAAAACCGACATCCTCATGGATAATTTTTGAACATTCATGTTCGTGTTCAGAAGCCGTCCACACAGAGTGAATTCATGTTGCAGCAACATGTTGCATGTTGCACCTGTGTGGACCAAGCATAATACCTAAATATTATGTATGTATATTCAGGTACATGTGTTATTACACGAAATAAATAAACTATAAAACTATATAATAATATATTTTAAAAAAATCTGGAGTTTTAATTCTTGAAAAACCGCGCCACTGAAGAGGCAGGATTCTGAATCACCTGGCCGGTGCAATGTGTACCTGAGTTCAAATGGGGAAGAACAAGAGGAATCTGCACCGCCGAAATACTACCTCGTCAGAACATTGTCAGATTGTCACTAGAGCAACTTAAATGTTCTCGGCCTCACTCCAAAAACCACTCTCACTCTGGTAATACCCGAATCTCCTTTTCAACCATCACACAACGCACTCTGATTGGTTATTTCGTTCAAATTAACCAATCAAGTGCGTTGTGTGACGGTTGAAACGGAGATTTGGCGGATTATGAGAGTGAGATTGCGTTCTAGAATGAGATCCTGGTACGTATATTCAATGTGCTATCAAGCTCTTGGTTCTAGGGGCCCTTGTCAATTATTAGCCTCCTTGTAAAGACAGTGGTAGAAGTGCTGAGGCCTAGTGGTAGAAGGCCCTTGTCAATTATTAGCCTCCTTGTGAAGATAGTGGTAGAAGTGCTGAGCCATTCCTCCACTGTCCGGCTATCATCGTTCACAATGACAATATCCTATGATGATGATGATGATGATCATTTGATCAAGCTCTTTCAGCTAAAATGTTGTATCTTCATAGTAGGGCAAGTAACGTGAGTAGAAGTTATCCTTACCAAGGTTTTATCATGGTTGGATTGATATCCTATCCTCTCTCTCCTTCTCTCTCTCTCTGGCAGTTTCCTAGTTTTCCGTCTCTCTCTCGTAGGATTTAGTGGAGCTCTCATGTAGTGCTGATAGGGGATTAGCTGACTCCTTGTTCATACGATTTTGAAATTTGGGGTCGTATAATTAAAATTAAAAAAAATTAAAAGAAACATAAGAATTTGAAGAAAAAAAATTAGATAAATGTAAAATGAAATAAATCTTTAGAAACACACATAAATTCTAAAAATACCTACCAAAAACCTAGTTTGGAAAAGGTATTAAGTTAGCACTTGTTTGTTGTGAAAAAAAAAAAATAGTTTAGAAAATAGAGGTGTATTAAATATAAAAGAAATTATAGATACTCGTAGGTATGATATTTCATGTATTTATGTAACAGTAATGTGAATATCTTGTTTATGTAATGTATCCGTAAGAGCAAAATAAAACCCCAAAAAAGGAGGCCCGTGCTCTGTACAGAGTGTCAGAGGGCTTATTATTATTATTTTATTTATTTACACTTTATTAATAGGACATCTTAATATATAAATGTCAAAGTCACTCACTGACCACCGACCACTGACCACTGACCACTGACTGATCATCGCTCTACAGCCCAAACCGTAAGTCCTAGGAAGCTGAAATTTGGTAGGTAGCTTTGTCTTATAGTCTAGATGTGCAATAAGACGGGATTTTTCGAAATTCCCACTACAACACCTGCCATTGGCGAAAAAGGATTTTTGCTTTCACGGCCATGCCTCGGCCCGCAAAGCGGGCGACAGCCTGCTTGTATTATATACAATACAAATAATTACAAATTAAAATACAATACAATTGAAGAAAAAAATAAAGAAAAAATAAATAAACATATATCATATGTCCTAACAGATGTAAGACAATTGAGAGGAGCACTTTGATATTGATTCTTTTTGGCCCTAAAAATGTTCGAGGAGCAGTTGACCATCTGTGCAGTTGAATAATCAATTAATCTTTTTAATTAATCCGGTCAACCCGGGAGGCCCTGTGTCACTTCTCACCCATCAGAGGGGAGGCATACTACGGAATGGGCAGGCTACAACCGACCACAAGCGTCTACAATAGCTCCTGTTTCATGGCTACGAAATATAAAAGACTGTGAAACACTCCATATTAAAAAAAAATTAAAAAAAAAAAAAAAAAAAAAAAAAAAAAAAAATCGGAGGATGTGCTCTCCAAAATAATTATTCAGTCTGATATTTTTTTTTGTTTGGTTCTTAGGGCCCGTGTCACTTATTAGCCTCCTTGTAAAGACAGTGATAGAAGTGCTGAGTCATTCCTCCACTGTCTTACTATCGTTCACGATGACGCCACCCTATGATGAATATTTTTTTCTAAATTTACACAACAATTGAGCTCAGATGAAAAAAAAACCCAGATCTATTTAATTAAATAGATTTTAAAAAGAATTAGGTAGTTAAAAATAAAACAACCAAACAACTTTTGAATGACTACAAGGTTTTGTTTTTTCTTTTGTTTATTTTTTTTATTCAATTTTGTATATGAGTTTTTAATAATAAATAATATTAAATTATTGAATAAATGTAATAAATAATAATATCTAACAATAACAACAGGGTCTTAAAATATCGATATACAGGGTGGTGTCATTTTACAAATAATACTGACCATCAGTGTTTGCAATGATGTTGAAAAAAAAAAAAAACATTTTCCTTTAATTTGTATGTAATGTGTTGGATAATGCATGCATGTATCACAGTCACACTCCTAAACAAAATTAACTTTGTTACTGTTTGTACTCAATATTTTATTGCATTGTAAATAAAGTTCTATTGAAATTGTTAATCAATATTTCTATTGAAACTATAAAATGAATCATAAGTATTTAATTAGAAAAATAAATATGAAATTATTTAGGCCCAGAACAAGATATTATCTACATAATACATACAGGAAAACCAAACTTATAGCAATTTTATTCTGTTTTGTTGACAGAATCATGAGTGGTGGGTAACATATCATGTTCAAAGAATTTGAGGACATTAAACATTTGGGAGGAATATTTAAAAACGTAAAGGTCTTGTGCTCAAATGAAAAGTAGTTAAACAGAAATGGTTATTTGAAAAATACATGAGCTGTGATCTAAAAGAATGACCAAAATTAATAAAAAAAACGTATTAAAAATTAGTTTTGGATATAATACCCACATAATAGTTCAAGTTTGGTCTTTTTTGACTCTTTCATAATTTTTTTATTGAGATTATCAATGAGGAAATGTAGTTGAAACATATCATAAAATTATTGATAACAATATTATTTTAGTAAATAAAGTTCCACACAATATTCATAAAGAAATATTCCTCAGATTTTTGAACATGTTAGAAAAACAATATTCACCTGATCATGATCATTAGGTATTCGATGCTAATCGCAAGATACAAAATGTACCGAACATAAAGAACAACTTAAGTAGGTAGTTGTTTTAATTTTAAACACCCTGTATACCACATATTGTAAAGAAATTAATGACTATGAATAAAAATTAATCATATATTTATAGTTTTTGTTTATTTATATACTTTTCTGTTTGTTTAAATCGTGACTAATTTTTGTTTAATATTAAATTAATCTTACTTCAATTTAAATTAAAGTTAATGTATTAAATATATTATATATAAAAAACACAATATCAACATTTGCTATGAATTAATTTATTATTAAATAAAATACAAAGAGCTAAGCTTATAATATCTTTATACAGTTCAGTTGTTTTACAATATTGTACCAAAATGTACCAATGTAAATGACGGTGTGCGTAGAACTGATCTTACTACACGATGCATTTACAGATTTACATGAAAATGTTTTTCGAGTTTTTTTCCAACATGCACTGAGTGAAATGTGTGTACTTGGCAATTCTTTCCCGCTGTCTGCGTTTCTAAGTTTATATCATACATTTTTGTTTAAATTGATAGGTCATTTTTTCTTTTCTTGTGACTTTTTTCAATGTGATAAGTTATTGCCAGCACAACAAATAATATTACATTTATTTTATATAAAGTGTTCTTTACATTCTATCATCCATAAGGTGTAGAAAGTGATGTTTTCGGTTGTTTTTTTTTTTTTTCTTTTCAATACAGCCAAATAACTCTACAACACAAAATATTACTACACTCATCATCAAAAAATTCGGGGCAAGAAAAATTTCAAAGCTGAGGATTTTTTAATTTTTTCTCTACATCCTGTAGTTAAAAATAAAAAAATAAAATACTGCAGAAGGTCTAAATTTCATGAAAACATCAATTTTCAAAATCAATGTATTTTACTTTTCACAAGGTATTTTTTCACGTGATTATGATTTTTATTTGGTGTTGCCACCTCTCGCTTCAATGACAGCCTGCATTCTGTTTCTCATCGACAGAATAAGATTCCTCACGACTTCCTGAGGAATATCCTGCCATTCGTCAAGTAGTGCTTGTTTGAGCTCCCTGTGGTTCTGGGGGGGGGGGGGGGGGGGGGGGGGGGGGGGGGGGGGGGGGGGGGGGGGGGGGGTTCTCGAGCGCGGACCCGACGTTTTAACTCGTCCCATAGGTGTTCGATTGGATTCATGTCGGGGCTTTTGGCGGGCCAGTCCAGCGTGCGAATGCCAGCCTCCCGCAGAAAATCTGTAACCACGCGTGCAGTGTGAGGTCTGGCGTTATCCTGCATAAGGATGAAATTGTTGCCGACTTGGTCTGCATAGGGAACAATATGCTCTTCAATTATCTCGTCAATGTACCTTAAGGTACAAGAAGAAAAGCAACAGGCCCCAAACTCACCAGACGACACCGAGAACTGCGCTAGAGATTTTCACGAGAACACGTGAATTGGACAGATGAAGATTGGGGGCGTGTACTCTTCTCGGATGAGAGCCGGTGCTGCCTGTATTTCAATGACAGGCGGAAAAGAGTATACAGGAGGCCTGGAGAACGCTTCATCCCCTGTTGCATCAAAGAAACTGTGAGTTTTGGCGGTGGGTTCTTGCATGTTCTGGGCAGGGATTTCGTTGGAAGGAAAAACAAACTGGTTATCATCAACTGTGAAGGTGAAGGTGGCACTTTGACTGCAGTTAGGTACATTGACGAGATAATTGAAGAGCATATTGTTCCCTATGCAGACCAAGTCGGCAACAATTTCATCCTTATGCAGGATAACGCCAGACCTCACACTGCACGCGTGGTTACAGATTTTCTTCGGGAGGCTGGCATTCGAACGCTGGACTGGCCCGCCAACAGCCCGACACGAATCCAATCGAACACCTATGGGACGAGTTAAAACGTCGGGTCCGCGCTCGAAAACCAAACCCCCAGAACCACAGGGAGCTCAAACAAGTACTCCTTGACGAATGGCAGGATATTCCTCAGGAAGTCGTGAGGAATCTTATTCTGTCGATGAGAAACAGAATGCAGGCTGTCATTGAAGCGAGAGGTGGCAACACCAAATACCAATCATAATCACGTGTGAAAAAATACCTTGTGAAAAGTAAAATACATTGATTTTGAAAATTGATGTTTTCATGGAATTTAGACCTTTTGCAGTATTTTATTTTTCTATTTTTAGGTAGTGGAACCTTTTTATAACTAAACATAGATCCTGCTTGACAACAAAATGAACTTTCTTTTCGTGTCATTCACAAAACTACAGGACGTAGAGAAAAAATTAAAAAAATCCTCAACTTTGAAATTTTTCTTGCCCCGAATTTTTTGATGTTGAGTGTAGATTGGCAAAAAATTGATTTCGTGTATGTTTTTGAAGTATTTTCATCAAAATTACCAACTCTCATCTTTCACAAAATCTTATATGCAGACATAAACTAAATATCTTGTGTTTGATTAAGTTGCAATACCAGCTAAACGTTAACTTTAACTTTTCATTAGGAATATGAGAAGACAGGTTTTTGAATTTTCTGTCTAAATACACACGTAGGACATTAAATCTAATTACATACGTAAAATAGATTCTATTTTACTTTTTCAACAATATTTAAATACATCTATCGAATTCTTAATCATCAAACATTTGAAGGGTATTTCCTGATAGAAAAGTCCAAAGAATACGTGAAAATAACTGCAATTCTATAAACATCATTATTTTATAAAGTAATGTACCGAAATACCTCACTACTTTGTTAATTATCATGTTTGTGACCAATGAGCTTTAAAAGTGATACAATGTTAGAGGTATGAATTTCATGGTTTGAACATCAACTTAGTAAAAATTTCCTTAACTAAATCCTTTACTTTTTTTCTCAGGTAATGCCGCCACTGGTCGTTAATCATCAATTGTCCTCATGAGGTATGACTGGACTATGGACATCCAAAGCAAAGAGAATACAAATCTCTCCAGCAATATTGACATTGAAATCTGTTTGTAAGTCGAATGGAAACTATGGAAAAATGACTGAATCAATATTGTCATGACATTGTTTTTTTTTTTTCACCAGTAAAATATGTTATCGATCTTAAAATCAAACAATACTTGTGTTAATCACTTTCGTGATGTCACAACTACTCAAACTCGCTTTAATAAATCTACGCTGAAACTTGAACCACCGACCTCCAGGTTACAAGTCCGCCGCCTTATCGTTCAAGCTACTGAGGTCGGTAAACAATGATGCTAGTTTTATTTTTAACATCATAGACAGTGGGATATTAGGATTCTAAATACCAATGTTAATACGGCGACGATGCCCTCAAAGCTTGCTTCGTCAAAATTTATTCTACTGTTTCCGAGGATCTACGGGATACACAATTATTCTTTTTTCAACTTCATTACTCCTCGGCAACATTCATTTAGGTATATTATTATTATTATTACTACAGATAATATATTTCTGTCGTTTGGAACCAGAAGGCAAAGTAATCAGAGTACTTGATTACTTTTATTAGTGACGGTATTATTTCCAATGGCTCTATGGGAGAGTCATGAAGTTAAAATGAGTAAGTGACAACAGATTACTGTAAGTTGTTAGTTGTGTAGTTACTGGGTAATTTGAGCAGTAAAAAGCAGCTCTGAGGGAAGGGTCACCGAAAAATTACAAGTAATTGTGTCAATAATAATTACAAATTAAATTATAAATAATAATAAACTAGTCCAGTACAGCACATGATCTATGATTCTATTTAACTATCAAATGAAAGTGAATGTGTCCAAGCAAGAAATGCATATCCGTAGTATGCTAATCCAAATTACGAGAGAGAATGATTTTTTCATCACTCTAGACTAGATAGTCTAGACTCTAGATGTTAGTTGAATAAAAATAAAAATTTGTAGGTACTTGTTAATGATGTTTTACAAAATAAAATGTACCTAGTTTGTTTTTTATTTACAACAAGAAAAATATTTAGTCTGTGAAAATAAATAGCCCCAACTAAATTCAAGCTCATTTTCACTAGCTTATTTTCAGATAATAAATATAAAATGATGAAAATCTTCAATAAATCAGGCTGAGGGTTAACTCTATTATTCAAGAAACAGATTTACGTAAGTATTTTACTGTAAAATAAAATATTTGAAAAGTCAAGACTTTGTTATTTATTAATAAAACAGTGTTTATATAGTTTTTCTTGTATCAAGCAGACATCTATTCTTTGTTTTATTAAATTACATAGTAGTGTATTTTTTGACATTTTTATAAACAAGTGAGAATACAATATACCTACTGATAGAATGAGTAATTCTTCTAAAAAGACCATCTCCCCTCATAGCATAGATATTGTGACTGTACTGAGACCATTGATGAGGTTTGTTTAGAAAATACAACAGATATAAACTAAAATTTATAAACAATTGATTTGAGCCAGGATAGTTTATGCTCCTTTTTAAATTGATTTATATTTTCAAATCTTTAAAATTGTGTGCCTTTTTTAACTTTGAGAGGGATTCTGATAACTTAAACATTTCAAATGAATAATAACTTATTTTTTTTTCAAAATGTTCATACATATTTCTCTTTGTTGACACATTAATCAAGTAACCTATTTTTATATTAGATATATATTTTTAAATCGATGATATCTCAAATATATCATACCCATCCAATCACAAACTTATTTCTTTAGACACAAGATACAATTAAAAAAAAAAAGGTTTTCAAATTTCCATTTCTATTATTTCAGTCAACCAAGATCTTTTTCGTAACAAAATATAAACACAGTTTATTTGTAACATACAAATTTTAATGTCAGAATGGATGAATTACTAGAACTTGACAAAAATAATTCTACATACTATATAATTTTAGGAATGTATATTGTGTGTAAAAAATGGTCTATTGAATTCTATTGTAGTTTCTCAACAATCTCTAGGACGGATAAAATATAATTTAAAGAGAAACAAAACTTTAACAAACGGGAACACTATTAGTTTATTTAAACACGTGCGCTTTTGCTTCAAAAATCTTCATAGTTATCAATAAAATTATAAATAATTATTTTTTTATATAATTATAAAAACAGTAACAAACACCACACTCAACACAAAAATGGGGTGGAGGAACAAAATCGAACCAAAATATTAACAATAAACTAAATGTAGTAAAAAAGAAACTTAACAAAACAATATTTGAAATAAAATGTTTTCTGACATCAATGAAAAAGATATACTTTAACAACAACAAAAAAGAGAGATAAAATTATTAGGAATATCTTGCAAGAAGCAAGATTTGGATACTGAAGGATCTCTTTACTTTTGACCCCGATTGCATCTTTTTAAGTAAATAGAATATAGTGTTTTATTTTCTGGTGCAATATTTTAAGTTTGACATATTTATCCTTATGTTTGTAGAAATTTCATTACACACCTATTAAATTTTGCTAGGAATTGCACTATCGTCATTTATACCTGTAAATGTATTGATGAGACGTAAGTCAAAAGTAACTTGGATATGACAGTTTTATTGACAATGTCAGAAGAGGAAATGTAGATATGACAATGGACAGTAACAGAAGAAGAGAATGATTTCTTAACTCACGATAGATGAAAAAGAAAAACATTTTTTCTACAGTGAGTACAATCGAAGTTTAAAAGATGGGGACTGTAAAATATTATGAACTAATTAACAAAACTATGTATGTACAGTTATAAAATATATACATGTTATAAAATAAAGTTTGCTTTGTCCTGTTTGCTTGCAAAAAAGTTTGCTATTTCGACTTGTTTACACGACATAATATTATCTGTTTTCGATTAATTCTATACTCATAGTTGTAAAGACTTTTACAAGATATAAAATAATGACAAGACACAAGTACTTACAATGTAAGTCTAGAAGATACAAGTAAATCTGACTTATGAACTGAGAGATCTCTTGAATCTTCTAGCAGCTTACAAAGTTAGAAGTTAGAGATTCCAAAAAAAGTAGCTTGTCGCAATGTTATTCATTTGAAAATGTATGAAGTTTGAGCTGGCAGTGTAATTGTGACTTAAAATAAACAGTAAATGCAATCTTACTACTATCAAACTCATTACATATTTTCTGTGCATTATTTTGGATTGAATCATGTCAGAGTGTCTATGTTTTGAAAATATGGAGAGAAAAAAGGGTTTTTTTTTCAATTAAATTTCAACATAAAAAAGAATTACTTCTGTGCAAGCAACAAAAAAAGCCTTTAGGCATTATTATTGACAAGAAAATCATACTGCTGGTTTTTAATCAAAAAAATCCAGAGATAAATGTATAGCTTTAGTTGACTTTAAATGCTCCTATTTATTATTCCTCATTTAGAGATTGAGCAAAGTGTGTAAGAGAAATTCTTACTTGATAAAATCATTAGTTCTTAATCAATAATCATGCCATTTTTTTCATATCAAGGATGTCTTCAATCCATGGTCGGAGACAAACTGCATCAATTTTTAATCAGTTTCCGAAATATATAAACTTACAATTATTAAGTTCATCCCAATTTATCACTTAAAAAAAAAAATGAATGAAATGCAGATTTCAACATTGTTGAAAAGACCTTGTTCTGTAAATATTGAATTTAAATTACTGTTATTTGCTTACATATCTAACGAATGATTTGTAAAAAATCGCCAGTCCAATTTCAAAATGTTTTCTTGTTGTGAGAATTATGAAACAGAAAATGAGGAATTTCAAACTATTTAATTATACTGAACGAAATGATTTGTTTTTCATTTTCTTCGACAGTGGATCCAACAATAGTTTACAAATAAAATTATTTTTAACATAAAACACAATATTTAAGAATCTATTTCCTATTTAAATCATTAACTCTACCTAGATGAATAATTATATTCAATTATAAAAATATTCATAGTAAATAATAATATTTGATAATTATATCTACACAATAATAACAAACTTATTGTTAGTTTAAATAATAAATAATAGTAATCATAGTAATAATACTTAAAATTAGTTGATAAAAAACAATACTGCTGTGATAAATTTATTAAAGTAAATAGTAAATTTATCACAAACTGTTTTTCATACATTCTTTTTAATTTAATTTTATTTAAACAATCAAAACTGAAAGAATAACATAATTTTAATAAAATTATCACCGCGATTTCTAATAAAAAATTAATGAATATTAAGAATAATTTTATTAATACTAAACTAAATTATGTTTATTATTTAATAATAAATTACTTTTTACATTTGTTAGTGTTAGGATTAGGTCACTATTTTTTAATTTTATTATTTTTGATAGTATATCTAGTAATAACGTTTTCTCTTGTAGATACTTTCTATCAGTTCTTATAATCCATCTATGTCGAATCATACTGAACTTCAGAGGTGTCAAAAAATCTAAACAATAATTTAAATACAATGCGAAAAAGTAAAGGGTGTATGGTATAGTTTCAGAGTCTTCATTGTGGCCTCTACAAAGGCATGCGCTATTGCATGCCTCTTTTGAGTAGCCAGAACATGTTTTAAGAGGGAACGCGAACAAAATGCCCTATTTGCGAGTTGAAAAGGTAAAGAAAAGCGCACAAGTGGGGACATAATCATAATAATATCGTCTTATTTATACTGCCCGTTTTTTTCAAGGCTTTAATGGCAGAATTCTCAAATTGTTTGAGCTCTTCCACCCAACCATCTGTTGCTGACTAGTAGTCCAATAGAAGGAAATAAGAGAAGCAGTATAGGATAGGAATTAAAAAAAGGGATGTAGAAAAGAATAATAATAATGACAATCAAGAGCTACGGAATATCAGAAAAGATCTCCTCAACAAGGATGTTGATACCGTCATGCTTAGAGGAGAATTCCTGATGTCTACGGGCAAGCTGTTCTACATACGAACTGCCTAAACATGAATAGGGTTCAAGTAGGCTAAGGTTCTATAAACTGGAATCTCGAGCGCTCTTGTATTATTTTTGAGACCTAGTGGAATATTGGCTCGTATTCACTGAGATCATAATATAACATAGAGGGAAGCCGATGTATCAAGATTTGCGTCCAAAAGGGACTATCACCTGATTTCAAAATCAGTGCCGGAGTTGTAGTAATTTTTCTCTCGCGAAAGAGTGGGTACCTAAACTACCTAGGTAGTTCTTCTAAAATAATATTTTTACTTTTTTCATACTTACCTATTAGTTATTTTTGTCTTTGTTTCCACTTTTACTTTCCTTATTTTCTACTTATTATGTAGTAATATAAGACTTGGTTATCTGACGTGAAAATTAAGGATGTTTAGATATCTGCCACTGCATGAGGTAAACAAAAAAGTCAAATAAATTGAACCAATCAGAGGCCGACATTTGTTGAAAGAGGGACCATCAGCTGTTCAAAGTTGGAAGCATAAATTTGTTCAATTCGAGATAGGTAAGGTTCCCTCTATGTTATATGATCTCAGTGGAGATAGGTAAGGTTCCCTCTATGTTATATGATCTCAGTGGAGATAGGTAAGGTTCCCTCTATGTTATATGATCTCAGTGGAGATAGGTAAGGTTCCCTCTATGTTATATGATCTCAGTGGAGATAGGTAAGGTTCCCTCTATGTTATATGATCTCAGTGGAGATAGGTAAGGTTCCCTCAATGTTATATATTATGATCTCAGTGGAGATAGGTAAGGTTCCCTCTATGTTATATGATCTCAGTGGAGATAGGTAAGGTTCCCTCTATGTTATATGATCGCAGTGGAGATAGGTAAGGTTCCCTCTATGTTATATGATCTCAGTGGAGATAGGTAAGGTTCCCTCTATGTTATATGATCTCAGTGGAGATAGGTAAGGTTCCCTCTATGTTATATGATCTCAGTGGAGATAGGTAAGGTTCCCTCTATGTTATATGATCTCAGTGGAGATAGGTAAGGTTCCCTCTATATGTTATATGCTCTCAGTGCGTTGTACTAACCCAAACAGACAAAGGACGGCTCCCCCGCGTACTGGTTGGCCTTGGAGTAGCCTGTGTCCCCCGGCAGGAAGAAGGGACACCTCTGCTGGACCGCGTAGCACACCGACCTGCACGGCTTGATGGGGCCCTCGCCGCGGTCCCCGTGGAACGCCAGCACACTGGCACAGAGCCACCGGCGGTACGCCTCCTGTGGGGGAACAGAAAGAGGAATGTTAGGAAGGTTGTCGCCGTGTTGTCGGAAGAGAATGCCGTTGGCATTAGCACCGCTCTTGTTGTTGTTGTTGTAGCCAGCTTGGCTACTCCTTTGGGGGGGAACAGAAAAAGGAATGTTAGGATGGTTGTCCCCGTTGTCGGAAGAGAATGCCGTTGGCACTAGCACCGCTCTTGTTGTTGTTGTTGTAGCCAGTTTGGCTACAACTGGAGGGTTGAGTGATGGTCTCCAGCCAACTTTATTTCAAAGTTGGCTCGTCCTGAACCACATATTTCTATGTGCGATCAACCATCATGAGGACATGGACTTTTCTTTATAAGCCATTAAACCCTTAGGAAACTGCAAGCTAGCCTGGCTTGTAAGGGTTGGCTAGTCTGTTCTCTGTTTATAGTCCTCTAGCGAGACACTGATCCTCTCCCTGTTTAACGTCCCCCAGCCAGACCGCCCTTGATCAAGTTTTGTTCTATTAATCTCATTTTCTAGGAATTGTATATATTTTATGTAAATAAAACTGGATCCAATACGTTTAATAAGTTCTTTGTTCAGATAAAGATATGAAATAATTCATATTTATGAAATAAGGGCCATATTATAAAAGAGGATTAGATTTATTGCAAGCGGACACAATCCGCTTTAACTCAGGTTATATTTCGCTGCAATTGGTTGAAACTCTCCTAATTCTTCATCTCTACTTCCACCTTGTCATCACCTCCTCCTAATCCTTCATCTCTACTTCCACCTCGTCATCTCCTCCTCCTAATCCTTCATCTCTACTTCCACCTCATCATCTCCTCCTCCTAATCCTTCATCTCCACTTCCATGTCATTTTCATCTCCTCTTTGATTACCCAATATATTAAATGTGTGTTCTCACAAGGAGCGCCAAATACAAGAAAGACAAACGGTCGAAAGGAAAACAAAAAAACATCAGGGCGGACAGAAGAGAGGACGACGCAGAAAAACAATCAATCAAAGAGAATAGGCGGATGAGGAGAGTAGAAAAAGAGGTCAGAGAGAGTGTCATTCTTGCTCTTCCTCTTCCAGACCACTTCCTTCTTGAACTAATCTTCTCGTACTCTACATCACGCTTGGATCTCTCTCATATCCTACTCCTCCTACACTCTCTTCTCATCTACTTCCTTTTATCCCTCTCTTCCATCCTCATACCTCATCCCTCACCCATCCTCTCTTATAATTATAGACCTTCTCCTTTTTAACCATCATTTCCTTTCCTCATCCCTCTCTGCCATTCCTCATTCCTCTCCCATTATCTTTTATATAGACCTTCTCCTTTATAACCATCTCATCCCTCTCATATCCTACTCCTCCTATACTCTCTTCTCATCCCCTTCCTTTCATCCCTCTCTTTCATTCCTCATTCCTCTCCCATCCTCTCTTATATAGACCATCTCCTTTTTAACCATCTCTTCCAAATCCCGTCCAGTTTTAATTTAGGAAGTTTACAATCTGGTCTCTCTCTTTCTCTCTGTCTCTCTCTCTCTGTCCCTCTCTCTCTGTCTCTCTATCTCTCTATCCCTCTCTCTCTCTCTCCCTCACTCTCTCTCTCTCTCTCTATCCCTCTCTATCTCTCTCCCTCTCTCTCTCTCTCTCTCTCTCTCTCTCTCTCTCTCTCTCCCTCTCTCTCTCTCCCCTCTCTCTCTCTCCCTCTCTCTCTATCCCTCTCCTTCTTGTTGGTAAGGGTACACAGAAAATGCAAGCACAAAAAAAGTTGGGGACACTATTGTTGTTTTCTGTGTTGAAAGGAAAAGTTGTCCCCGACAATCCTGTGGAGAAAACTGGAAGCCTTGTTGTCCGCTGTAGTGAGTCAAATGCTTCTTGTGGTTCCGACAACTTATGTTGGAACTAATCTGGGTAATGGCTCTGTCAGATCGAGTGGTTTTTTTTATTTTTTTTTTATAAGTACTTTCTTTCATACGGGAATTTTTTTTCGATCCGACTATGATGTCATAGTCGCCACTGAAGCCTATTTTGAGGCAAAAGACCAAACCTTCTACAAACTAGGAATCGAAAAATTGGAAAAGCGCTGGAATAATTGTTTTACCCTAAATGGAGATATTGGAGATTATGTTGATGACTAAGGTAACATTTTGCCAAAAAAAGCTTCCTTTCACATTTAGTTCGACGACTCAATAAGTTAGTCCATAAGTTTAGTTCGATGACTCAACCCATGTGTTATGATAAAATTTATTAGAAATCGAAAGCATTGAGTTCGTTTTTGTAAAAAAAAAAATATTTTTTTGCGCCGATTTCAATTTTTTTCTCTTAATTGTTTCAACCAATCGACTGAGGTCATTTGCGCCGGAACCCTCAAAGCTCACAATAGATTGGTTAGATTGGTTTGTTAGCTTTCATGATGGAAGATAAATCCATTTAAAAGGAAGTTAGTTATATAGTTATTTAACGGGTTGAACGTCATTTTTCGTCTGCAAAGTTATAACACGACGGGGGTTTTACACTTTATTCGCAACAAACTCACAAAACTGTCACCCACATTAACCTCGCCCAGCCTGCGTTATGCCGGAATGCCAGTATCTCGAAGTCTGCACCTCGCTGGACGTTGCTTAATTTGGGGATCCTACGAGAACCGGCGCATTTAACGCGCCATCGACGCGATGTCAAACTCAAATAATAAAAAATCAAATACTTATTTTGCTCATCAATAAGTTGTTCACTATCCAATCTTTTTTGTTCTTAGTGTTACTTAGTCAATGTAAAAAATGCATCTGATTTGTTAAGTATTTAAAATAATTTGGTTGTATTTTATGCTGTAAAAAATTTCCTCCAATTTCTTGTAGGTTTGGTGGAAGAAATTGCCATAGGCAATAACCCCGCCCTTTAGTTGGGATATACATACTCGTATGTTTATATTTTTCTATTCTTTTTCCTTTTTAATATATATATTATATTGTTTCCATTTTTTAATTGTGATAATAATTATTTCTACTGTACATACATGTATTTTATTTATATATCGAATAAAGTGCTTTTCTACTTGCAAATGTTTCTTTGCACAAAACCGTAAAAGTGTCCTGGTGTTTATGGGCTGGGGATGTTGCGCTACATGTGACTAATTAAGGACATTTGTGTTTCCGTTTTATGACATAACTATTAGAGAAATGTGAATAAAGTATAATAATAATAACAATCTTTAGTGGAAGGAAGCATTTTCCATTATCTAAAACCTAAACCTTACCAATGTCTTATTATTATGTGGTCACAAACTCAAACTATTGAGGAAAATTTCATTCACTGGGTACGATTCGAACCCACGGATCCCTACGCTACCTGTGGATTACCAGACTAGCGCGTTAACCAATTGACTACCAGTGCACTATTAGAGAGAAATTTAAATAGATTAAAAGAATCTAAGTAAAAAAATTCACATAGGTAATCAAGTAATCATGCCTATGACTATATGTATAGTGTATACATATTACATAAATACATATATCAAGCGAAACGGTCGTTTCGAGGGAGAACGCACCCCAGAAACTACAGTGCTTACTGTTTATACCTCTAGAGCAGTGGTCCGCAACCTTTTCTCCATCACGGCACCCTTTCTTTGACCTCTTAGCCCAGCGGCACCCCAGGAGAAAAAAAAAGTCAGGGGGACCTTGCAGGCCTGTATTGAGAGTATTCAGATGATTAAAAACGTCACCTAATAGACCCATCCAGTTCTCCACTCATCATTTATTTTGTCGAACAATCACAAAGAGTTTTGGACTGCAAATGGCAATAGTTCTAAGCAGGAATCACTTCCTCTTAAGTCAGTCTCACGTCGCTTTCAACCGCAAGGTCATATCAAGACGAGGGTGTTACCCTCCATTTGCAGGAAACTCAAAAAACCTCCTGACCACATTAATCTCACTCAGCCTGGGTTGGGCGGGAATGCCAGCATCACGAAGTCTTCACCTCACTGGACTTCGGTGATCCTACGAGAACCGATGCATTCAACGCGCCATCGATGCAGGTACAAAACAATTGAACTAGAGTGACTCTTTCTGGAGGTACCAAAAACAAGATGCATCACTTTTAAATACTAATATCTCTAATTTCAGCAACAAAAGCAGAGATTCATATTCACGAGTGAAAACATACTATGTATTATTTATTAATTTTTATCAAGGATGGTGCGGAAGAGAATTCCGTTGGCATTAGCACCACCCTTGATCAAGTTTTGTTTTCTTAATTTCAATATCTATGTATGTATAGTATAGCCTGAAACCACCAGGCGAGGTTAATGCTCAAACCATTTTTTAACACCTAATCCTCAAAGTCGAATTATTATGTGGTCACATAGTCTAATAAATGAGCAAAAGCTTCCAAACACTACTTCCTTCATAACACAACCATTACTTTTGTGAACGCCTGATATTTATTTATTTATGCAATGTGCAATCATAGCGCCACGTAAACACTGGGTTGTAAACCAACCCACGGATCCATGGGCTATTGCAATACAAGTTAAGTGCAGTAACCACATCCACTACTAAGCGCACGAATAGTCTATGGTTAAGCACTCGCTTGCTTTGCGGAAGGTCCCGGGTTCGAAACCCCGCGCCGACAAAAATTTGTATTCAAAATTTGGTTACAATTTATTATTTGTAAGGGATGCCTTCCGGCGCGCTCGTGTTGACCCAGCACCTAAATGGGAAGTATTGTGTCACTTCTTGCCCATCAGAGGGGAGACATACTACGGAATGGGCATCAGGCTACAACACAGACCACAAGCTTCTAAAGTAGATAAATATATTATATATTTTTTTAAAGATGACTGTTTCACAGCCGTTTTTATTTTGTAGCTATGAAACAAGAGCTATTGTGGACGCTTGTGGTCTGTGTTGTAGCCTGCCTATCCCGTAGTATTCCTCTCCTCTGATGGGCGTAAAGTGACGTATACCTTACAAACAACTGTAACCAAATTAAGAATACAATTGTTTGTCGGTATAGGGGATCGAACCTGGGACCCTCCGCATGGCAAGCGAGTGCTTAATCACTGAGCTAATCGCGCGCGTTTCATGGATAAGAAAAAAAAAAAATGCTTGATGATCGTAATTATAACCTACGCCACTGTAAATACAGTGTTGTCAACTCGAACTGCTCTCCAAATTCCCCTCCACTGCTTTCTGTCTCCTTAACACCTCCCCCTCCCCTCCCCCTCCCTCCTCTTCACGCTTCACACCCTCTCACTTCCCCTACTCACGCTTTCTCACGTATGCTGTTTTTCTAATAAAGTTATGAAATATTGGCAGAAAAACACGAATCGAAGGGGACAAAATGACAGGGAGGGAGAGAGAGAGAGAGGGGAGGGGGGTGCAGGAAACGTTCGGATTTAAGAAGATGGAGAAAGCGGATAAAGAGGGAGGAGAAAAAGATGGAGGAGAGGGAGAGGGAGGAGAAAGAGATGGAGGAGGAGGAGGAGAAGAAGAAGATGGAGGAGAAGGAGAGGGAGAGGGAGAAAGGAAATAGTAGGGGAGCTCAAGGATTAGACAGGAGAGAATTATGAAAGTAAGCAGTCACCGTAGTCGAGTGGTGATGCGGACTATGCTTGTACGCGGAATTTTTCGCCTCCATACTTTGGATGTTACGGGGTCTAGTGGATCTCATGAGGAAAAAGGAGTATGGGGTGTTTTGATGTGAGTAACGATCAGTGGTAGAATTATTTATTTAAAATAAATAGTGGCAGAATGATGGCCAAAATCACGAATATTATAACTGTATCAGTATAATCAGTTTTAAAAATAACACACTATAATAAATAAATAAAATACATAACATGTACATTAAAATTATAGATAAAAAATTTCATCCAGCGCTCTAATGCTTGGTATGGTATACCTCACTTACATAGTATAATCAGTAAAGTGAGAGGTTGTACATAATTCATAACCACCTGTACAAACCATCCTGAAAATAACCATCGTTGTTGTCTTCAAAACACAAGTAACAAGAGTATTAGAGTACTGTGTCTTATGGCAGGCATCGATAGTGATGTCAGTTATTTGTGATTAAATTTTACTTTCTTTCTCTCTACATGAATACCAGGACATACCTTCAACATTGTTGATAACTTGTAATAAGTACTATTCCTAAGAAGTGCCCCAGGTAGGAGTGAATAATTTTATTTTTTTATTATTATTTCGCAATCTCAATTGCCTTTTTTCTTTAAATATTTTAAATCAGTGACATGCTTGATAGTAAAAAATTTCTTCTACGTTTGGATATCATGTATAATGCATCAGGATCTCTCGTAATTTCAATACATCTTCTCTTGATCCGTAGAATGCCCATAATTATATTACGATCTTTTCAAATGTCTTTGAGAGGGTGAATCATTTTTCTTCCTTTTAAATTTATATACTTAAAATTTTGATGTTGAAGTTTTTTAACTTCGACCAGGACCTGCAAGCCATACTGGCGCATGCCTGGCTCGAATTTATAGGAGTGAATAATGACTAAGTGTAAAAAATATTAGTGGTATACCTACTAATGTAAAGAATATTAGTGTTAATCTTAATCTTAGAATATTAGAATATAAGTGTTCGTGTTATCACTACTCAAACTCACTTTACTAAATCTACGTTGAAACCGGGATTTGAACCACCGACCTCCAGGTTGCAAGTCCGCCACCTTATCGATCAAGCTACTGAGGTTGGTGCAAAGAGTTACTATTTTTTATTTATTGATTCTATCGATGAGTTTATTTTGCAAATGAGACAATTTCAAAATTTTGGAAAATAGAAAGCTGCCTGACTAGTTATACCTGGGTTCAAAATTTTGGAAAATAGAAAGCTGCCTGACTAGTTATACCTGGGACAGTTTTTTTTTTCAGTTGTATGGCTCTCTTTAACAAGCATAATTCTCAAGTAGCCAATTTTACCCTGGGTGGTCACCACAAAGTCCTAACATTACTGGACATTGCTGAACTTCAACAATCTTTCTGGTGAATTGAACGTGTAAAGACGTTGGTTCAATTTAAAAAAAAAAAAAAATATTAAAAAAAACTTTTTACTGTCTTCTTTTCATTTCAACTCATAGATTGGCCATGACATCATTTCATTTAGTTGAACAATTTTTTTTATAGGCTAACTTCACTTCGTCAAATGACCTAGAACACGTACCAGAATTTTCTGGTTTCTCTTTTTCTTTTAGCCTTACATCCCAACCGACGCGACGTTTGGGGTTTTGAGCGGGTGAGCAGACAGAATTGGTGTCCTTCAAAAGGGGTGACACACCATACCCTGCCGGCAAGTACCGCATATCCTTCAGCACTAGAGCTTTGTTGAAGGAATCTTATAAGATTTTCCCCCTCAAAAAAAAAAGAAAAAAATAATAATAATATCTCCTTATTTATACTGCCCGATTAGGACTTATATATTTGTATAGAACTTTGCTCGCGTCAGTTGAATTTTCCTAGCTCCGTTTCTTTTATAGTTTTCTATTAGTTTTTTCTCGAATTCAAAAGTGATTTTTTGCATACTAACATTTCTCGTCACGATCTTTAATATTGTGAAATCAGAATTTTAAAACGTTGTGTAGTTTTCAAGTTATAACAAATTTTTTAATGTGCATGAACTATATACATAGATTTATTACCATTTATACAGTATATTTATAAACTCAAAACCCCGTTTCGATAGACTTTTCATTTCAACCAGTCACTTTTTCCTCTATTATAATATTTTGCCTGCGTTCTCATTTTGCCTTTGCTTCTATGGAAACTTTTGAAGTGTTGATAATGAGCCCCAGAAGAGCGCGCCGGTGAAATAAGAGTATTCTTTCGCGCTAAATACGAGTATTAATATACATTTTATGAAAAACACTTTTCATTTTTAATTTAATTAATTTTTTTGAGTATAATGACCTTGTTTTTTCTATAACATTTATTTGATAATTTAAAAAACACTGACCATTTATTGAATCATGGCAAGCTTTGAAGATATTTCCATGCGCATGACAAAGTTCGAAGATATGTTGGAGAAAATTATGAAATCTGAAATCATTCCCTCAACTTCACCCCAAGCCAATTTGTTAAATTCTTTAAAAAATGAATTTCAAGAGTTCAAAAGACAAATAGATGCTGAAATTCTACATATGAAACAAGAAGTAGAAAGATGTGACACCAGATTAAATGACATTGAGCAGTACTCCAGAAGAAATTGTCTACTAATCCATGGAATAAAGGAGGAACGTGAGGAAAATTGTCTTGCAGCTGTGTTGGATGTATTCCAGAATAAAATGAAGCTAGATATCACTCAACAGCACATCGACCGCACTCATCGGATTGGACCTTCAAAATCAGATGCTGGTAAAAGTAGAGCTATTATTGTGAAATTCGTCTCATACTATCATCGGCGTCTTGTATTTGCTGCTAAAAAAATACTTAAAGGTAGTGGCTGCCATGTGACCGAGTCCTTGACGAGAACGAATGTACATCTTCTTACAGAAGCCAAGCGCTTGTTCGGTTTGGAGACCGTATGGTCAATGGATAGGAGGATTATTTTAAAAAATGGTATGAAAAAACAAATTATCACCAATATGAAACATCTTCATTCTCTCCATTCTCAAATACAAAATACTAAAGTCTCTCAAAAATCAGGTCCCGTTATCACATCCAACACTGATCAATCTACAATGTCTGAAATAGTTCCCAGTCCTGCCAATGTTCCCTGCCCGCCTACTGTCAACTCACCTCACACTCCAGTCAACCAACAGCACAATAATAAAAATTCTTCTTCTTCTTCCTCCCAGAAAAAGAAAAAGAAGCGTCACGCTAAAAGATGGAATTAACTTACTTATGATCTTTTGAAACATTTGCCATCTAAGTAACTATTTTTGATAGGTATACTGCTATATTTATTGTTTACTTATTTTTTTTTTTTTTTACATGTACAGGGTGTCTCATTTTGGATGAGCCGGAGCTATTATTCGGGGACTATTGATTCTACAGAGGACTTGATCCGGCAGGGTCTTCTTTAAAGCTAAGGGGATGGCTATTATTCGTGGTGGCTATTATTCAAGGGCTATTACTCTAAGATGGCGGCCTAGAGCATTTTCTCGTGCTCCCTTCTAGGTTTTAGTAGAGTCGCCCTCGGAGATTTAAATGGGGCCGTGTATTTTTGGGAGCTGTGATGGACTGACCATTGAGGGGTGTCTTTAACTTGGATTTTTTTTTTTTTTTTGGGGGGTGGGGGTGAGTGTCTTTAACCGTGCCGCGAATTTACGGTGAGTATCTTTAACCGTGATTTAGGTGGGGGATACTCGTTTTCTAGTGGTTTGTTTATTGCCGTTCTCGGAAGTGTATGGTTTGGATTTCTGAGGTTGACCTAGGTCTGGACTGGAGGGGCGTCCTTGGGGGAGTGTTCGGGGTCACCGTTGATTTTCCCCTTCGTTGGGGAGGATTTGGTCGGGTTGGTTTTTCTGTGGTGTCGGTGGTTTCCGGGTGGTCGCGCTGGTTTATTTTGAATGGGACACCCTTTTATATATATTTATACATATCACAATTAAATAAATGATCAGTAGGGTTCAATACATTATAAATATGTTGTGAATAATACGTCCATTATATTGGTGAACATATTATAGTTATAGTGGATGTATTATAAAACACATAATTATACTGTTAGTTTTTTTTTTTTTTTTCTCTCTAAAAACAAGGTCAGATCAGACCATTCATTGATCTTGATTTTTTTTTTATTAATTTTTTTTTTTTTATACATAATATATATATTTTTTTCTTCTTTTTTGTTTTTATTATTGTATATTTTTTATGTCAATTTTTGATAATTTTATTTTTCCAGGAAATGTTTATTCGTCCAGTTCCAATGTTAGTGATTCTCGGGATTCTCAGACATCAGTTCAATCTCTTCCATTATCTGCAGCGTTACTGCAACACTTGACCCCTTTCTCCGCCTCCTTTAGAGTTGCCCATATTAATGCTCAATCTCTGGTGGGGCATCATGCTGATCTCTTATCCACGTTTAATAATAATTGTTTTCATGCTATTCTTGTTTCAGAGACTTTCTTAAAGCCCTCTTTGCCAGATGTAGTTGCTGATATTCCTGGCTATCAGTTGATAAGAAATGATAGACTTCATTCCGGATGTGGTGGTGTGGGAATCTATCTTAGGAGCGGCATTGAATTTTCAATAATTCAATGTTCTGACCCTACAACTAGGAACACCATAGAATATATTCTATTGGAGGTTCACTACTGTCACAAAAAGCTCATGTTGGTTGTTATTTACAGACCTCCCAGAGTAGCTTACTCTGATGACCTACATTCACTTCTGAGCACTTATGTACCTTTCTATGATGACATCATAATTATGGGTGACTTTAATTGTAATCTAGAGACGGATAATATTCTATCCAAAAGATTTAAAGATCTAGTAAAATCTGTTGGTTTGTCTATTTTACCTTCTAAGCCTACTTTTTATCAAGATAACTACCATAGTTTGCTAGACCTGACAATTGTTAAGTCACCTAATAAAGTTCAATATTATGAGCAAGTTTCTGCACCTGGTTTTTCGCATCATGATTTAATTTTTATGGCTTACCAACTTGGGAGACTTAAATACTCTCTCCGAAAAATCAAGTTCAGGGACTTTCGTAATATGAATGTAGAAAATCTGATTGGAGATGTAGAAAGTCTTAATTGGGATCGTTTAACTGAACTGAATGATATTGATGCCAAAGTCGAAATGTTTATTGATATGATAACTAAACTTTTTAATAAGCATGCTCCACTCAAAAATGCTGAGGGGATTGCTTCTTGTCGTGATGAGAAATCACTTTGGCAGTTTTTAAGAAGTCTGGGTATTAATGTAGATTCTTCGACCAAACATCTTGATCCTCGGTTTAATTTGAATGATCTCAATATATTTTTTGTCACACCCCTGTCAATATCAATCCAACACACAAGCTAAATGTGATTGATTCTATACTGAGACAACCCAACCCAACACATCCAGAGTTTAGTTTTGATGATATTTCTTGTCAAGATGTTAGACAGGCTATCAGTTCTATTAAGTCTAACGCATCTGGCAATGATGGTCTTTCGATAAAGTTTCTGAAAATGATTTTGGATTTCATTGTAATCCCTTTGACCCATATTATTAATTACTCTCTTTCTTCGGGTAAATTTCCTACACAATGGAAAATTGGTCGTGTTCTTCCTTTACCCAAAATATCTAAACCTACAGGATTAAACAATTTTAGGCCTATATCTCTTCTCCCTGTATTATCTAAAGTCCTTGAGAAAGTAGTTCATCACCAGATAATCAACTTTTCAAATGTGAATAAACTGTTTAATCCTTATCAATCTGGGTTTCGACCGGGTCATAGCACAACTACTGCTCTGATTAAAGTTACTGATGATATACGTAAAAGTATGGATAATACTAAAGTTACTATCCTACTACTATCAGACTTTAGTAAAGCTTTTGATTCGGTTGATTTTGATATACTTCTTACAAAACTATCAAAACATTTCAATTTTTCTCCTATTGTACTTCATTGGTTTGATACCTATTTACGGGGTCGTCAGCAATATGTTTTTAACCAGGATTCAATCTCTGACTTACTTTCTATCAATGCGGGTGTACCTCAAGGCAGTATTTTAGGTCCATTACTGTTTTCAATATTCATTAATGATATATCCTCTATTTTCAAATACTGTAAATATCATCTATATGCTGATGACTTACAACTCTACATAGAAACTTACGTGGATAATATTAATGAAGCTATTTGCAAGATGAACGTAGATCTTGAAGCTTTGAAGACCTGGACTTGCAACCATGGCATCATCCCAAATCCCAAAAAGTTTCAGTCTATCATCATAGGGTCTCCACCACTTTTACATCGGGTTTCTCAGTCCCATATATCTTCTATCATTTTCAATTCTGAGCCAATTCCTTTTTCTGCTTGTGTAAAAAATCTTGGAATACTTTTAGATCCAGATCTTCAATGGAACTCTCAGGTTGTTCAAATTGGTAAAAAAGTGTATCGAAAGTTTCATTCTCTGAAACGTTTGCAAAGGTTTTTGCCCCGCAAGACAAAACAGCTCCTATGCACTTCTCTCATATTTCCATTAATTGAATATGCTGGAGCTGCTATGTCAAACATCAATGGGAATTTACTTAACAAACTTCAAACGTTTCAGAATGCTTGTGTTCGATACATTTTTGGGTTGAAGAAATTCGATCATGTTTCAGCTAATCGAAAAAATCTTCAATGGCTACCAATTGATAAGAGATTAGAACATCAGAGATTGGGCTTACTGTGGAGAATTTTGAATGAGGCTTCACCTCCATATCTTCACTCATCATTTCATACACTCTCTTCATTTCATAGTCACAATACTCGCTCCACTCATCTCTCTATTCCACCTCACAATACTAACCATATGGGTAATAGTTTTACAGTTAATGCTATTAGATCATGGAACCAATTGCCTGATGAACTTAGAACTTTGGGGAATCGCTTGGCATTCAAGGTTTTGACGAAGAAACATTTCTTGGAAAATATAAATTAATTTTTTTTTAACATGTTTGTATATATTTTTTATTTATTTATTATTATTTATTTAGCTTCTTTTTTTTTTATATTATTATTGAAATATCTAGATAGGGAACTCCAAGGGTTGGGTGGAAGAGATTGCCATAGGCAATAACCCCGCCCTTTAGTTAGGACTTATGTTTTTATATATTTTCTATTCTTTTTCATTTTCATTGTATATATTGTTTCCATTTTTTTCATTGTTAAATTAATTATTTCTATGTACATAATGTCCATTTATACCTAATAAAGCATTGTATAATAATAATAATAATAATGTCCCGGCTGGAACCCGCGACCCCTGGAATTTCTGGATTCACAGAGTGCCGCCTTTACCACTGAGCTACCGGGACAGACAAAAAAGATGAAATAGGAGGGGAATTTGTCTCTTAGACCGTGTAGAAACTGTTTTGTTCTGTCAAAAAGGAACGAGCAATGGGAAAAAATCCAGAGCTATTGTAAAATTCCCGCTTTTTATTATTTTTATACCTATTGAAAAAATTCCCTCGTTTTTCCTCCCTCTCCTCTCTCTCTCTCTCTTTCTAATTTCGATTCCCCTGATCTTATGTCTCTATTTCTTTTTCCAATCTCTATCTTCTTCTCTCTCCTCATCTATCTCCTATATCATTCTTCCTTTCCTCTCATTCTATGTCTTCTTCTTCTATATCATCTTTTTCCTTCCCTTCTCTATCACTCATTTCTCTCTCCTCTTCTCTCTTTCTCTCTCTCCCTTCCCATCTTTTGTCTTCAAAGTTGTTCAAATACTTTCTGCTGCTCCGTGCTCAAATCAATAGATTGTTTGCCCTTTTTGTGTCTACTAACCTCTCCCCTCTCTCTCTCTCTCTCTATCTCTTGTATCTCTCTCTCTCTATCCCTTGGTTCTGTCTCTCTATCCCTTGTCTCTGTCGCTCTCTTTATCCTTCTATTTCTTCTCTCTCTCTCTCTCTCTCTATCTATCTATCTCTTGTATCTCTCTCTCTTTATTTTCTCTCTCACTCACTTGTCTCTATCTCTCTCTCTATCCATCTTTTGTATCTCTGTCTCTGTCCATCCCTTCTCTTTGTCTCTCTATTTTCCTTCTCTCTTACTTGTCTCTCTCCCTCTCTCTCCCTCTCTCTCTCTCTCTCTCTGTACATCCTCCTCTGAGTGTGAGCACATGTTTTCCTCCCTCTCTATCTCCCTCCTTCGCTCCCTCTCTTTCTCTCTCATCCTTTATCTCCCACTTTCTGTCCATTGGTTCTCTGTCTTGCTCTCTCCTTCACACTCTATTCGATAATTTCTGAGCGAGGTACCTTTCTTTAACTGTGAACCTATAAATGCCCTGATTTATTTTTGTCTAAACGAGTACTATTTCTTCACTAGATTCTAGTTAGTTAGTTATCACATCTTTCGTGATATCACAACTACTTAAACTCGCTTTACCAAATTTACGCTGAAACCGGTACTTGAAGCACCGACCTCCAGATTACAAGTCCGCCGCCTTATCGATCAAGCTACTGAGTTCGGTCTACACTGATATTCCTTTTGAATGGATTGTGAGATTCCAGCAAATGGAGGGTAAAACTCCCGTCCCGAATGACCTGGATGTTAGAAAGAGGTTAAGCTAAAAAAAATTCGCCCTCCTGTAAATACTATAAAAAGCATAACAGGAAATTGCACCGAGATACATAAGATTGTGGTTTGTATGCAAATGGCCATTGAAAATTGCCAGGTCATGGAGTCATGAAAAATGTACAGGGCTATTTTGAGACGTCGCGTCGAGAGCCGTGGAAAGCGGCACAGTATTCAGGGTGGATCATTTTTTATTCAATAAAAAAGAGGGTAGGCATAATTTAAAAAAAAAAGTTATCATGTTTTCTGTTACTCACTTTCGTGATATCCCAACTACTCAAACTACGCTTTATTATTATTATTTTTTTTTTACACTTTATTTTTCATACAATACATACAACAATAAATTATTAACAAAGATAAAAAAATTAACAATAGGTATTTACAAAATAAGATACAGAAAAAAAAATATTTAAATTTAAAGGTACAATGTATTGTAATCCGGGGCGAAGTTAATGCCTTAGGCATTCTCTGCCACTTAACCCCGATACGCTTTGCTAAATCTACACTGCAACTGGGACTTGAACCACCGACCTCCAGGTTACAAGTCCGCCGCCTTATCGATTAAGCTACTGAGGTCGGTGGATAGGCATAATGTATACATCCGAGCTCAGTGACCTAGTAGTTAGCGCAGTAGTAATGATGGATAGGACCTGAACTATGTATGGTTTTATTTGTGGTGAAGCACAAGGCCTGTTTACAATTTTTGTGGGTAGCGCAGCAATACTAAGAGCCTCCTTTACTTTTCGAATTATTCTGTTACATTAATTTTTTTCTCTCTGGATGTGGACCCCGAACATCCAAGTACAGATTAGAAAATTTTCTGCCCCGACGGGGATCGAACCCAGGTCGCCATGCGTGCAATGACTAGCGCGCTAACCTACTCTGCCACAATGACTACTGACAGGACCTGAACCATATCATAGGTAGTGCCTGAACAAGAGTAAGATTCCCTTTAACTCCAGTAGCTCAGTGGTCAAGACGTGAGTCTGGTAATACAGAGGTTGCGGGTGCAAAACCCCGCTGGGACTGAACTGTATTATAGGTAGTGCTTGAACAGGAATAAAGGACTTTATTTCCGGAAGCTCAGTAGTCAAGGTGTCGGTCTGTTAATCTGGAGGTCGCGGTATCCTCACATTTGGGATTTTGACATCATAATAATACGTCTTGCTGCTGGAATAATGGGACTCCTTAGTCCTGATCGGGACGTATAAATAAAGCGATATTATTATTATTATTAATGTTGCGCTTTTTTTGGTGGCATTGCTAATAACGTATGTCATGAATTTATGAGAAAAAAAAATCATGCATAATAATAATAATAATAATAATAATTTTATTTTATTGTACATTACCAAGCACAGAGATTATGGTACAAAGTCATACATGATCAGTTTGCAAAAATACATAATACTTATTTAAATGGCATTATTTTAAATTATGACTAAATTAAGACTAAATTAAATAGTTAATTAAAGAAAAGGAAAATGTATATAATATATATGCGTACACATACATGCATGCACAAACGCACACACACACGCACACACACACACACACACACATACATATATATACACACACACACGAATACATACACATACATTCTCTCTCTCTCTCTCACACACACACACACACACACACACACACACACACACACACACATACATACATATACACACACATGCATATACGCACACACATACACACACACATACATATACACACACATACATAAACACACACAATATACATACACCCACACACACACACCCACACACACATCTCTGAAGTCTGTTGGTCTGAGTTGTTTGGTTTTTAGGGGTATTTTGTTAAATGTTTTGATGCCACGTATTATGATTGATTCAGAGTATGTAGTGTGTTTTGGCAAGATGAGGTTTGTTGAGTTTCGGGTGTTGTGTTGATGAATGTCACGAAATGTTGGAAGTGTGTCGGCGATTTTGTGTATTGTGCAGCACAGCTCGAGGTTGTATAATGCAAAGTATGTGAGAATATTGTGTGCAATAAAGTGTGGTTTGCATGGTTCATCTCTTGCGAGTCCTAATGCTGTGCGCAATGCTTTCTTTTGAGCAATGAAGATTGCATTGTCAGTTGTAATTGTGGAGCCACCCCAGAACTGAATACCATATCTGAGGATGCTTTGAAGATGAGAGTGGAAGACTGTGAGAGCCATCTTGACACCACAGTTTTTTTTTTGCTGTTTTTATCAGGTAAGTTGCAGATGATAGTCTGGATTGTATGTATGAAGTTTGTAATGACCAGTTTAGGTTACAATGGATGAAAATGCCTAAGAATTTGGTACTATCAGTTTGTTTGATTTCATTGTTGTTGCCTAGTGATAGAGGGTGGAATGTTGAATTATTTCTAGGGGATTTGAAGTACATGAAAACAGTTTTATTGACGTTCATTGATAGGTTGTTTTTCTTGAACCAGTGAGAGAGATTTTGCATTATTGTTTCAGAATCAGATCTTAAAGTGTGTATGTTATCTCGTGATATGAGTATTGAGGCGTCATCAGCGTAGAGTGTGAGAAGGAGGTCAGGTGAGATGGGAAAGAGTCTTTGATGTCGTTTATGTATATTAGAAACAGTAGGGGCCCTAGGATAGATCCCTGTGGGACCCCATAACAAATTTCTTTGTTTGATGAAAATGAGCTTCTAAGAATGCCTTCTTTGTCAACTGTTGTTATTGCCACTTTTTGTGTGCGCCCTGTTAGATAGGACTCGAACCATTTTAGAGTCAAGTTTCGGACACCATATTTTTCTAGTTTCTGGATTAAAATATTATGGCAGACACAGTTAAATGCTTTTGATAGGTCGCAGAAAATGCCTAGAATGTTTTTCCCGCTGTATAGGTCAGAGTATAGGCGGCTCAAGAAGGAGGTGATTGCGTCTGCTGTGGAAGTGTTTTTTAGAAACCCAAATTGTTCTTTTATTAATATATTATTAGTTTCTAGATGTTCTATTAGTCGCCTTTCCATTAGTTTCTCGAATATTTTTGAGAAAGACTTGAGTAGTGAGATGGGTCTATAGTTTTCGAGTGAGGTTTTGTGTCCTCGTTTGAATAAAGGTCGAATAATGGTGGTTTTGAAGTCTGCAGGAAAAAAATCCTGTATTGAGGGATGTATTGAATATTTTAGAGAGAGGTTCAGCTAGATACTGTGCGTTTTCTTCGATGACTGACAAGGGTACTTCGTCCTCGCCTTTTGCTTTTTTATTTTTGAGGAGTTTCATAATTCCTATTATTTCACCGGGGTTAGATGGGTCAGGGATGAAATTAT
Source organism: Bactericera cockerelli (assembly GCA_024516035.1). Lineage (NCBI taxonomy): Eukaryota > Metazoa > Arthropoda > Insecta > Hemiptera > Triozidae > Bactericera > Bactericera cockerelli. The sequence goes on from JAMCCL010000196.1 coordinate 36,500, forward strand.
TGATGGGTGGGGATGTGTGTTGTACCTTACGGTAGGATCCTTTTTTTTTAGGAGGTAAGATACGAAAAGAGATAAATGTAGGAGGAACTAAGACAGAGAGAGAGAAAGACACACGGAGGGAGAGAGAGAGAGAAAGAGGGAAGATAAAGAAAGAAAGAGAGTGAAAGGAAGGAAGTTAGGGAGGGATAGAGAGAGAAATAAAAGGATATAGAGGCATAGAGAGAAAATTAGAAGTAAATGGGAAGGAGAGAGATATAGATAGAAATAAAAATTGAGAGAGAGAGAGAGGGAGAGGGAGAAAGAGAGAGAGAGTAAAGAGATTACACATGGGTTAAATCGGTTAAAAAAAGAGAGAAAAGGTGTAATAACTTGCTGTATTATGTACCTAGGTATGTGCTTGATGAAAATCGGAGCAAAAATATATTATTATTTTTACAAAAATGAATATAATACCTCCAATTTATAATACTAGCAATTCATCGGAAGTAAAACGAATTAGGCAAAGAAAAAATAAAATAAAAAAGAGAAAGAGAGAGACAAAGAAAGAATTGCAATGAAATAAAGAAGCTAAGGAGACAAGAGGAAAAAAGGAGGAAGGGGACGTAAAAACGAAAGAAGAAAATAGGATGAAGAGAGAGGCGGGGATAAGATAGAATGAAAGAAGATTATAGCTACACCATGCACATATTCATCAAGTACAAAAGTATTGTTCCGATGATTGAGAACGAGTATTTAACACGAGAGAGAAAGAGAGAGTTATGAAAATTATACAAGAAGACAGGAGAATTACAAGAGATATATGAAAATGATACTAGAAGACAGGAGAATTACAAGAAAGAAAGAAGAAGGAAATAGAGGAAAAGAAAAAGAGAAACAGAAGATAAAGAGAATGAGTAGGACGGAGAGAAAGAAACAGGAAAACAATGATGGAATAGAAAATGACATTTTAGGACAAGAAAAAATAGAAAAAATACAAAGAGTTCAATAAGAACATAGGAAAATATCTTAAATGGAAATAGAATAAGGAATACGAAGAAAAAGGAGAAAGAGGAAAGAGAGCATAAGATAGAACATAAAAAAGGACAGAGAGAAAGAAAAAGAGGACAAATAAATGAGAAATAAAAGAGAATGAGAAATAAAATATTAAGCCTCTGTATAATATTAGAATACAGGAGGACAAAGAGATGAAAAGGCAAAGAAAGAGAAGGAGAGAGAGAGAGAGAGAGAGAGAGAGAGAGAGAGAGAGAGAGAGAGAGAGAGAAAGGACGAGGGAAATGAAAAGAGAAAAAGAAAGAAAGTGAGGAAATAGAAGATAAAGAGAATGACTAAGATGAGAAAGGGGAAACAAAGGATGGGGATAGAAAATGATATTAAGAGACGAGAATAAATAACAGTAGCTAGCCCGTTCCAGAATGCACTCTCCACTGTCAAAATCCCAGAATCTCCATTTCAACGGTCACACAACGCACTCCGATTAGTAATTCCGTTCAAATTAACCAATCAGAGTGCGCTCTTTGACCGTTGAAAGGGAGATTTGGAGATTATGAGAGTGGGAAAAAGATATATCCATGGAATCCTGGGAGTTGCAGACATTCCAGACAATTTGGAAGAAAAACATTTACGGTCGTATGGCCATGTAAAAAAAAGACCTGCAGACTACATGGTAGTCCAAGCAATAAAAATCCTTTTGCACACCAACAAGAAAAGAGGTAGACTGAGACATACATGGATACGCCAGCAAGAACAAAGACTGAAAAGAAGTAATTTAACTGAAGCCGATATTTATGAAACAATGTTCACCACTAAAGTGGTAAGTTTTATTTAACAGAACAAAATTACTATAATTATGAGTACAGATGAAATCACAAATTGATGGCACAGTTGATGTTTAAATGCAGAGTTATATTGGTGTACATCTAGGTATATATCTGAAGCCGATATTCCAGATAGAAGAGTATACCATCTGCTAACTAGAAGGACCGACCCCATCAGTTACCACTGATAAGGGAAAATTGCAAGGGAAATATTATAACAATTGTACATAATATGTAAATAACACATATTTAACGCTACTATCCCTTACTGAGGGGATACAGTACTCTTGTTTTGGCAGGTTTATTCGTTATTCTGAATAAGTTCAGAAGCGAGAATTTTAACTCGTCTTGACAGCTTACTTCTAGAGCTAAAGACCCCAAGTGGTCGGATTCATGGCCTCAAGTTGAGAACCGATGGATCCATGTAGAACTTCACAATTTCCTTTGTCATTCGCATATCCACTTCAACTGCTGTTCTAATTATTGTCATTTCTCCTATTATTATTAGTGGTATTTTTTATTATTACTACTGTGGTTGTTAAAGTTTCAGCTTTGTAACCATAGTTATGGCAATTGTCTTTTTATTCAAGCTTTTCAACGACTTTTTCTCGATACATTATTTGACTCTCTTCGTCCTGTCTCTCTCTTACTACCTCTCTCTCTCTCGCTTACCTTTATTTACCTCTGACACACTCTCTCTCTCTCACTTTCTATCCCTCTTACTCTCTCTCTCTCTCCCTTTCTATCCCTCTGAGTCTCTCTCTCTCTCTCTCTATCTCTTTCTATCCCTCTGACACTCTCTCTCACTCTCTCTCTGCCCCTTTTCTTTTCTTCCCATACACAATCCTTATTCTTCTCTCTCTTCTATCTTTCTTTCCCTCTGACACTGTCTCTCTCTCTCTCTTTCTCTCTCTCTCTCTTTCTCTGTCTATTTTCCTTTCTTCTCATACACTCTCTTTTTTTCTTCTCTCTCTTCTATCTTTCTTTCCCTCTGACACTCTCTCTCTCTCTCTGTCTATTTTCCTTTCCTCTCATACACTCTCTTTTTTCCTTCTCTCTCTTCTATCTTTCTTTCCCTCTGATAATCTCTCTCTCTCTCTCTCTCTCTCTCTCTGCTCTCTCTTCTATCTTTCTTTCCCTCTGGCACACTCTCTCTCCTTTCTCTTCCTCCTACTTCGCTTTCTAACATGCTCTATACCTGTCTATGGTATTCTCATTGATTCTAACATCTCTCACACTCTTTCTCTTTCCTTTCTCTACCTCTCCTCTCAACCTCTTTTCTCTCTCGATCTCCTTTTCCCCCCTCTATTATTTTCTTCTTATATACATTTGTACTTTTGAATCTCTCTCTTTTTCTCTCCGCCACTCCTGTCTGTCTCCCTCACCCTCCCTCTCCCTCTCTCCCTCTCTCTATCTCTCGCTCTCTCTCTCTCTCTCCCTCTCTCCCCTCTCTCGCTCTCTCTCTCTCTCTCTCTCTCCCCTCTCTCGCTCTCTCTCTCTCTCTCTCTCTCTTTTAAGAAACTACCGGCCAGTTGGGTCCCTTCCTATAATCGAAAAAGTGCTCGAAAAGTACATCAATATACAATTAAAAAAACATCTAGACTCAAACAATATAATACCTACTTTTCAGCACGGATTTCAAAGCGGTAGAAGTACAATAACGCTTCTTCAAGAATTTGCCGACCTAATTAATACGGCACTAGATGAGCGGAAATGTGTTGTTGTCCTCCTACTGGACCTGAGCTTCGCGTTCGACACCTGTGACCACCAGATCCTGCTGAAAAAGTTCCGGGACGTCGGGATCACACATCCCATATTAGCCGAGTACCTTAAGAACAGGAAGCAGGTAACGCGCCTGGGACAGATCTTCAGTGATGAGGTGCAAGTGAATCAGGGGCTGAGTCAAGGTGGAATTAACTCTCCGACGTGGTACAACATCTACACGTACGATGTTAAATACTTACAGAGAACTGGTATCCTGCGGATGTTCGCCGATGACAGCTGCATCATCGCTATTCATAAAGATGTCAAAACAGCAATCTCCATGGCTCAATCAGACTTCATTAACCTGCAAAAATACTTGTACAATAATAAAATATTCCTAAACGAAAAGAAGACGGAAGCCCTGATCCTCGGTTTCATGAGCAGAAGATTGGATCTAAACGAAAATAAAATAGTCTGTCACAACCGCCACTGCCTTGAGTTGAAAACCTATGAGACAGCATGCCATTGTCATGGGATTGATTATAAAGAAGGGGCGAAATATCTTGGATTAGTTATTGATAATGAACTCAAGATGAATAAACATGTATATTATTTGTGTAAAAAACTCAGAACTCTAAAATATAAGTTAATAAAAATAAATGCTGCAAGCTTACCAATGTCTACCAAAGTAACAATATATTTTTCTCTCATAGACTCTTTACTAAGATATGGTGTCACCCTGTACAATTATGCACCGAAGTATGCCCTGACCCATTATATTCACAACAGAGAAAAATAAAAAATATTCTATTCCACCAAAAGAATGTAGCCTGTCTTACACCTGACGAATTATCAACCTTTGTTTTGCTGTCACAGAACTTTTTTGATGAGCGCTATCGACAACTAACCGACCAACCGTACGAGCTTAGGACACAAAGATTTCGACGTCCGAATGTATTCACAATAACATATGGCCAAAGAAAGCTAGATTATGTTTTGCCAACACTTCTAAATAATTATTGTGGGGACTTTCTGTATGAAGAAAATAGAAATTGTCTGAAGGGCAAAATAAAGAAAAGCATTTTATCCAAGAGACGTACATAACAATGGTTGGGAATGTTGGGATGTACATAATAATAATAATAATATCGCCTTATTTGTGCTGCCCAATTGGGACTATTAAGTCCCATTATTGGAGCAGTAAGCCCAAGACGTGTTGTTGTGTGGGGGGTCCCAATTGGGAGGATAATGTCATGTCCCGGCTGGGGTTCGAACCCGCGGCTTCTAAAATATCTGGATTCATGGGGTGCCGCCTTTCCCACTGAGCCACCGAGATAGATTTCTTATTTTATTATGAATACAGATTTTTCTTTCTTTTTTCTTTTCTTTTTTATATTTCCTTTTTTTTATATGCCTTTTTTTTCTTTTCTTTTTTATATTTCTTATATCATTCCATTTTGTATATTTTTCATGAAGTATTTTTCCTTATTTTTTTCTATATTTGTAAATAACATTTATGTATCTATTTAGCTACATTATCTTGTACCACCTGATTAAAATGTCACCTTAAAATAGTTCTGTACAATAGTTTGCTTAACTAGAGTGTCACTCAGTCGCTACAATATAATATAATATTATTATGTATTGTCACAGTAAATTTACATGTAACATTAAGCTAGATAGCGATATTTAGGGCATGAGAGCAAATCTCCATCAAAAGTTAGACTTAGCTTAGGAGATTCTTATTATTGTAAAAATCTTTAAACCAAATAAATATAAAATTCAATTCAATTCAAAATTCTCTCCCCTCTCTCGCTCTCTCTCTCCTCTCTCTCTCTATTTCTTAACCCACCCCCATGTTATCTCTACATACGTCGTTCTCTCATTCTCTCTTCCTTTTTCTCCTTACTCTCTCTCAATCATCCTCTTCTCACTTTCCTTCTCTTCTTTCCTTCCTTGCATTGTATTCTTTTATACCTTTTTCGATCTTTCTCTCTTTCTCTACTCTCTTTCTTTCTCTTCTCCCAATAAGTCAACTTTAGCTTATGAGTTAATAATTATTTTTAAAATAATATGTGGCTCTTGTTCATTGCAACATTGACTTTTCAAGATGTCAAAATACATACAAACTATATTCACCGTTATAATATAAGCACTGTAGTTTCTGGGAGGCGTTCTCCCGCGAAAAGACCGTTTCGCTTGATAATATAAAGTTCACACATTTCCTTCCTCTTTTCTCTCTCTTCTACGAGACAATAAATAACATCATTCTCTCCCGGTAGCTCAGTGGTAAAAGCGGCACTCTGTGAATCCAAAGATTCCAGAGGTCGTGGGTTCGAAGCTCAGTCGGGACATGACAAGATTTCCTTCCATTTGGTATTTTTACCACATAATAATAATATGTCTTGGGCTTACTGCTGGAATAATGGGAGTATAAATAGTACGATATTATTATTATCTTTTATTTTTTTTAAAGATAAACCAGACCCTACCTCAAGTTGGACTTTCAACGAATCACAGCGCACTATAGCCCGAATTGAGGAACAGACGGACAGTCTGGCTTATCTTAAACTTAATCCTACTCAATAATTCGGCCTTATTCTGCACTATGGTTAGTACTGCGACATTTGTAGTAAAATTACTAGGTTGTTACTATGCAAATTTAATACATACCAGAACTACATATTATATGTACGAGTATATACTTACATGATTATAATAGGTATATACTTGTAACTTTCTATAGCAGTCAGGCGCGGCCGGTTTGAAAATGTTTTGGGGGTGCTGCTACATAAATCGGACTAAAATGGGATTTATAGAGTCGCTCTTTCAGTATCCAATGAGTTTGAGTTTGTTTACCATGCCAATCATAATAATTATGCATTAAATATTATAGAAAATTAGAAATGTGTGGAGATTTTCATTGTCTTTAGCTCGTAATGTGAAATGTCTCTATGCCTCTTTGTATCTTTTACTCTGTCTTATCCCACTTGAGCAGGGTTGACGTTGTTCAACCTCATGGTTGAGGTTGGTTGGTTTTGGCACATTTTTTTTTACGGCTCGATGCCCTTCCTAACGGCAACGATTTTATTTGCTTTAACGTCCTGGATTGGACAGGGGTTTTACCTTCCATGCGCTGTGAATCGTACCAGCTACCCACATTAACCGCACCCAGCCTGGGTAGGGCCGGATATGCCAGCCTCATATGTACGGAGGGAACAGAATTTTCTGTGTAAAAAATCTGCTCCCACCGGGGATCGAACTCAGGATCTCTGGACTACGGGTAGTAGTCACAACCGTTACGCCACGGAGGCTTAAATGTCTATAATTATGTCCATTATGTATTGTTATTATATTCACGTATCCAACAATCATCAAAAACCATTATATTGTATTTTGCCAATGCTTCGCTACTATTATTGCCTTCTGGTCTGCGTTGATCAATTCCTGGTATGTATGTATGTTGTATGTATGTACATTGTACATGTTGTTTGGACAGGTACGAAGGTGTTCCATGTACCATTGACTTAATAATGTATTGTAAAATGTCTCTATGTCTCTTATCTATTAGACTTGAGAGAATCATGTCTTTTTCGTCTGGGGGTGCTGCATTTCCGCAGCTCCTTAGCACCGGCCGCGCCTGTTAGCATTCATATTTTCCTTTTTGCTTTTTTCACATTCCCTCATATCGTACTCTAAATGGCTACAAAAATGTAGGTACTATTATTATTTTTATGGCTTTAACGGCAGAATTTTCAGACTGTGATCTCCTCCTCCACCGATGATCCCCCGCCATCTTGTAAAGAGGCAAAGCCCGGTGGCGAGACAGAAAGGGAATCAGGAAGAAAAAATACGTGGTCATATTTATAATAATGTAAAGTTATGCCTATTATTTTTACATATTACATATCTTTAGGTATTATATTACCTTACATATTCCTTTCTTTATGAGATTTTAAGACAGTTTTTTAGAAATATATTTCTATTTTTCAGGAGAGCTGGAACTATGTTTCCTCCATCATCCGGAGTTATTACAGATCGCTTATTAGAGTTCTGTCATTTCATTTTTTATAACCGAGTTTTATACTTTATAACCGAGTTTTATATCGTGGTATTGTGGCCATAAAATTTAGTGTGTAGTTTCCTCTGTACTGTTCAAGTAGAGGGAAAATAATCTTAATATGTTTAAAAAATCCATTTACAGTAGAAATCGGTTATAACGACACCGGTTATAACGAATAATCGGCTATAACGAACAAAATCTTTGGTCCCTTGGAGTCTTATGGAAAATTAACATATGTATCGATTATAACGAACATCGGCTATAATGAACAAATCGGCTATAGCGAACAAATTTTGAAGTCCCAGACCAACTTCCTATCGGTTATAACAAACATTTTTTTTTTTTTGCTATGAAGAATAAAATAGAAAACATGTTTTATCCTGCACAAACTTGTCGATTGCTTTTTACTAGTAGTCTAGTAATCCTGGCTTTTAAAAATGCAAGTTTTGGTGTAGTTTTGATTTTTTGTACCATAGTGTATTTTGAGCTGCTGAACACGAATATGAGGTTTGCCAACAAAAATTTTACCGGCAAATTTTTTTACAGGCAAAAAACAGGCAAAAAATTGGACTATTTTTAGTTTTTCTGAAATATCTCCCAAGTGATTTAATAAACGCCAACACTAACTCTATACAAAGTTGTTCACAACTAAATTCCCTACATTTTATATTCTACAAAAAAAATTGTGCGACCAACCTTTGAGCTTTGAGGGCGCCCTCAAAATGCAGGCAAAAAATCAAAAGTGGCCACATTTGCGATTTTTTAAAATTTTACTTCAAAATAACGCTCCTGACAATATTTTTGGCAGTTAAAGACGTCATTGATGGCTTACAGGCTAAAGTTTCAGACTTTTTCAGCCTTTTAGAAGGACCTTTGCAGCCTTTTGGAGTGATCACAGTCACCTGTGTCTATCTAGAACCCTGGTTTTAAAACAAAAAGTTTTGCTGTACTTGTGATTTTTGGTAATATAGTGTATTTATAGCTGCAAAGTATGAATTTGACGTTTGCCAACACAAAAAAAATGCCGTCATTTTTTTAACAGGCAAAAACGGCCTGAATGGAGCTTTTTTCAGTTTTTAACAATATCTCCGAAACTGTGCAATTCAAAGCAACGTTGGGTGAATACTAAGTTCAACATAACTGAATTTCCTACATATTATGTTCCCAATATTTTTTTGTGCAACCAACCTTTGAGCTTTGAGAGCGTCCTCAAAGCCCAGGCAAAAAGTCAGAAAAGGCAAAATTTGAAATTTTTGAAGTTTACCTCGACATAAACTTCTTGGCAGTGTGAATGATATTAATAATGGTTTAAAGGCTAAATTTTTTGACATTTACAGTACATCTTTGTGAGGGACTTGGATCAGGGTCCTCCATTGATGGCATGATATCGCAATGCAAGCATAGAGCGGAGCAGGAAAGTCCTGCTTTCCTGCAGCCACAGTTTCCTGTACATTTGCAGGAAACGAGCTTCAGCAATTCGGGGGGAGCGGGGGCAGAGAGATTTAATATAGGTTCTAGACCTGTTTGAGTTTGCTTCCATCCCCATTCTTCAGGAGCTTTACTTACTCCCAACCATTGTTGCACTTGATGGTACAGGGTACACCCTGAGGGAGTGCACACGGTGGTAACGCAGCAATGTTGGAGTTGATTCTAAAGGCTACCTTGGTATAACATATGTATCGCAGATGGTTAAGTGAAGACGGACTTTTTCCACTGGACGCATACAAATGTATTAAGAAGCGTTCTCCTGCTGCCGCTACAGAGTCTTGGGACGCTTTAGAGTCTTTGAAGACGTCTATAACTTTTCCAAGACTAGGACTTTTTACAAGGGTTTTTAAAAATTTCCCTATTTCCTTGTTTAAAGAGAGCCGACGTCTTATCACACCTGCTCATTGCATGTAGAAAGAGGATGTGTTCTTTCACGAATGAGGAATTTGCAGCTTCAAGGGGTGAATACAAAGCTGGACAAATGGTCTGCTTTCCAGGTTTTAAATACAAGACATTGTCAACTTCACAGAGCACAATCAAGATTACTAATATTCCCCTACTATAGTAACAGTCTCATTTGAGTGCGGTCGTAACAATCAGTACGCCTGCATCTTCTTCTGCCTGCTTATATTGCAAACCTGCTTCTGAAAGTTTGGTAGCAAGTAAGTCAATGAGACGACTCTTATTTCTTGGATTTGCTAGAAAATTATCTTTTGACATTGTTGGTGTCATGGTGTCATCAAAAAGCATGTCTGCAGATGAGAGAGTCCTCGTTCTCCTCATACGCTCAGCTGTCTTTGTTCCTCTTTGAATATCTTCAGGCTAGCCATCGAAGACAACTACTGCCCCAGGATATTTGGAGATGACATACTGCATGTATCTGTCACAGTTTGAAGAGAATGATGCATTTGTAGGCCAGACAACTCTGTGTAACAGAAATTCCCCATCAATTACATATTGCACCTGACCAGTAAAGTGCTTGTTCGTCAGGGGCTTAAGATCTTTGTATAGAGTGGACTTTGTTCCTTTTCTCATGCATCCTTTGTCAAAAAGTGACAGAGAATAAGGTCCTAGATCGTAGCTCAAAAAGTTTTCGAGTTCTTCGTTGGAATGCTTAGCAAATGAAATCCGTTGGAATAAAGTTGTGGGATTCACGGGGACCATTCGAACATCTCCATTCTATTTTTGTTGTCTCTTTTTACTCCTGCATCCTTCAAAGCAACGTGTTGATCAGAGCTAGAAAGCGAAACACCACAGTCCTAGATTCATGCAAGTGATCCTGATCTAGATCCAGGTATTACAAAAAATCTGCAAAGGTCACGAAATTTAGCTTCTAAAGTTTAGACCTTTAGAGTCTAAACTAAACAATATCATACACACTGCCAAGTAGGTTATGTCGAGGTAAAACTTCAAATAGTCCAAATTTGCCTTTCCTAATTTTTTGCCTGGGCTTTGAGGACGCTCTCAAAGCTCAAAGGTTGGTTGCACAAAAAAATATTGGGAACATAATATGTAGGAAATTCAGTTATGTTGAACTTAGTATTCACCCAACGTTGCTTTGAAATGCACAGTTTCGGAGATATTGTTAAAAACTGAAAAAAGCTCCATTCAGGCCGTTTTTGCCTGTTAAAAAAATGACGGCATTTTTTTTGTTGGCAAACGTCAAATTCATACTTTGCAGGTATAAATACACTATATTACCAAAAATCACAAGTACAGCAAAACTTTTTGTTTTAAAACCAGGGTTCTAGATAGACACAGGTGACTGTTATCACTCCAAAAGGCTGCAAAAGTCCTTCTAAAAGGCTGAAAAAGTCTGAAACTTTAGCCTGTAAGCCATCAATGACGTCTTTAACTGCCAAAACTATTGTCAGGAGCGTTATTTTGAAGTAAAATTTTAAAAAAATCGCAAATGTGGCCACTTTTGATTTTTTGCCTGCATTTTGAGGGCGCCCTCAAAGCTCAAAGGTTGGTCGCACAATTTTTTTTGTAGAATATAAAATGTAGGGAATTTAGTTGTGAACAACTTTGTATAGAGTTAGTGTTGGCGTTTATTAAATCACTTGGGAGATATTTCAGAAAAACTAAAAATAGTCCAATTTTTTGCCTGTTTTTTGCCTGTAAAAAAATTTGCCGGTAAAATTTTTGTTGGCAAACCTCAGATTCGTGTTCAGCAGCTCAAAATACACTATGGTACAAAAAATCAAAACTACACCAAAACTTGCATTTATTTCGCTATTTTTGGGCTTGCGGTACTAGACTATAGGTCCTGAAAATCTTTTACATAATTTTTTTTCATTTCTTGTTTTATTTTAGTGTTTCGTGAATCGTGAATTGCATTTGTGTTTTATTTATTACAATAATAATATGTATGTAATAATATTGTACCTTTTATACCCTATATAGATAAAAGTACATATGTACCTACATATGTACATATTATCTCTTATAACATTGTTCTTTATAGACAATAAATATCGCTTATAGCGAACAAGTTCGCTATAAGCGATATATCGGTTATATAGTGACAATCGGCTATAACGAACAATTTTCTCCGGTCCCTTGAAGTTCGTTATAACCGATTTCTACTGTATATTATTAATTCATGATCAACACAGCTCCGAAACGACTGAAACAAATTAATCAAAGGGTGCACTGGTAGTCAAGTAGTTAACGCGCTAGTCTAGTAATCCAGGTAGCGTAGGGGTCCGTTGGTTCGAATCCCACTCAGTGGATGAATTTTCCCTCATTGATATGAGTTTGTGACCACATAAAAATAAGACTCTGAGGGTTAAGTGGTAGAAAATGCTTTGAGCATTAACCTCGCCTGGTGGTAACCTTCCACTAAAGAGTATTATTATTATTATATAATCCAAATTTGTCACAGACGCACAGAGTGTCCTTTTGGTTTACATGTGTAGTAAAAGTTCCACATAAGACGACAGGCACGGGGCAAAACATCAAAGGTGACAAAGTGCAGGATTTTTGCTAGTATTTTTATATTTGTCTACATATTTTTTATATTTGACCGACCTCAGTAGCTTGATCGATAAGGCGGCGGATTTGTAACCTGGAGGTCGGTGGTTATTATTATTATTATACAACGCTTTATTAGGTATAAATGGACATTATGTACATAGAAATAATTAATTTAACAATGAAAAAAATGGAAACAATATATACAATGAAAATGAAAAAGAATAGAAAATATAAAACAAAAACATAAGTCCTAACTAAAGGGCGGGGTTATTGCCTATGGCAATCTCTTCCACCCAACCCTGAAACCGTGGTTCAAGTCACGGTTTCAGCGTAGATTTAGTAAAGCGAGTTTGATATCACGAAAGTGATTAACACAAATATGATAACTTAAAAAAAAAAACTTTTTTATTTTTTATATTTGTCTATTTATTGTTTTCTAAAATATCGTCCCTCTTCTCAAATGTTGTACACATTCTCGAAGGCTGACGAGGAGGGGAGAGGGGAGAGGGGAGAGGGGATCCTACACATTAGTAGCCTTTCCTCTTTCGACTGCCACTGAAATCTCTCCTGATATTCTTCTCTCTCTCTTTCTCTCTCTCTCTCTCTCTCTCTTTCTCTCTTTCTCACTTTCTCTCTCTCACTTTCTCACTTTCTCTCTTTCTCACTTTCTCTCTCTCACTTTCTCTCTTTCTCCCTTTCTTTTCTCTCTCTATCTAATCTAACACACATATATTCCCCTTCCCACCTTTAATATTATAACTTCTTGATCTTTATTTCCTGTCCAATACAGGGTGATACTGATACATACATAGATATCATCCATGTTTCACGGCAGCTTCATCGTTGAAGGATGAAGCAGACGACTCTTACTGTAGAGGTTTGTGGTTCGAATCCCAAGAACAGCGAAAAAATACGGAGGTGTATTTGTGAGTGTCATCACTCACAAATCTGGCTGGGGGACTATAAAGAGGTGTAGACCAGCATTGGCTTGATTCCGGGGGCCCTTGTCAATTATTAGCCTCCTTGTTAAGACAGTGGATTTAAGCGAGTTTGAGTAGTTGTGATATCACGAAAGTGATCCTCCACTGTCTGGCTACCATCGTTCACGATGACACCACCCTATCTATCACTCATTTCATAAAGAAAACACAAGTTTGACATTAAATATTGAGTGTTATAGCTCAGTAGTTTGATACTCATTTACCATGCCGAAGGTCACGGGTTCGCATCTAAGAGCCGACAAAAAATTGTATTAATAATTTGGTTACAGTTTTTAAACATGTATAAACGGAAAATACCCTTTATAATGATAAAAATATTTATAAGCAATATAACAATAACCTGTCCCACCCAGTATATTTCCTGTGTATCCCATTGATCGCTTTCCTCCTTCCTGTATTACACCGTTTTAACCCTCTTTTAAACATGTATAAACGGAAAATGCCCTATATAATGATAATAATAACCGATATAACAATAAACTCTACCACCCAGTATATTTCCTATGTATCCCATTGATCGCATTCCTCCTTCCTGTATTACACCGTTTTTTTCCCCCTCTTTTTAAACATGTATAAACTGGAAATGCCCTTTATAATAATAATAACCAATATAAAACAACCTGTACCACCCAGTATATTTTTCCACACCGTGTGTTTGTTTCCTCACAACATTCCGCATTCCTGCTGTTTCCTCCCTTCCTCTTTTCGGCCATGCCCGCAGAGTGCGGTTTAATTAAAATTTACCAGAAAAGGATTTCGAAGTTCTACTATTTCTTCTCTTATTGTTTTCTCTCTCTCTCTCTTTCTCTTTCTCTCTATCCTTTTCTCTCTCCTTCTCTCTCTCTCTCTCTTTCTCTCTATCCCTCTCTCTCTCTCTCTTCCTCTGCCTTTTTCGTTTCTTCTTTTTGTAACCTTCCAGTAAGTTCATCTTCCTTTCTTTATCTATAACCTTTCTAAATACCTATCCAGTTGGGGATCGAACCTAGGTCACCATGCGTGCAATGCCTAGTGCGCTAACTCACTCGGTCTCAGTGACTATCAGAGTATGGGGTTTTTTTTTTTTTTTAAACATTTTATTTATTTATTAACAATATTGGATTTTTACAAAGGTTCTTTTCCTAAGCTAATGATAAAAGCTTCTAAGAAAAGATATAACAGTATCTTTTACAAAATTAAATTTAAAACACAAGGTGCATAAATTGTTTAAAGACTTACTTACAATTTGATAAAAATAAATTAAATTAATAATTATACAACTAATCAATGAATTAAATTTTAACTATTTAACTAAAACATTATGTCTTCAATATTCTTTTGTAATACACCTTTTAAGTCTGAGTATTTCTTTATGTTCTGCATATTTGAAGGCATATTATTAAGAAATGATGGAACAACATAATTTGGCAATCTTCTCCCATAGCTTGTTGAAAATCTCTCCACGATAAATTGTTGTTGACGTAGAGAATAAGGTGTCTCTGTTTTCATTCTAAGATCTTTTATAAAATAATATTTTAAGACAATCAAATACTTATGTAAGTTGTATACACTTAGAATTTTTTCACGATATTTACTATTGGGCTGGAAAATATTTTTAATGAGACGACAATGTAATGTGTCTAAAGGTTTAAGGTTTGTTTTACAGGAAAATCCATAAATAGACAGAGCATATCTCAATAAAGATTCAAAAAGAGATTTATAGAGAATCCATTCTCAGGCACAGAGTTCTTTACATGATTAAGTCTAAAAGAAACATACCTTAGTTTTGAGGTAAGTTTTTGAATATGGTTTGTGAATTTGAAACGTGAATCAACAATGAGACCTAGATACCTTTCTTCCTCAGAAATGTCTAGTTCAATACAAGTACACAGGTTATTACTATGATTCTCTGATAACAAACACATTCTTTCATGACACTTAACTTTTATTTTGATAGAAGGTAAAACTTTTTTGGGGCTTTTTATCAACATGGCTTTAGTTTTTGAAAAATTAATTAATATCATTGTTATAGAGCCATTTTCCAATTAAAATGAGGTCTTTTTCCAAATTATGAACCGCTACACCCAGATCAGAATTAATCGAAACAATTGCCAGATCATCGGCAAATTGATACAAATTACAGGTAGTATTCAGGTATTTCATGTCTGCAGCGACTAAGGACCTGGACTAAGGACCGATCCTTGAACTAATCCATAGCTCACAGGGATCTTACTACTTACATGTGGACCTATTTTGATCACCTGCGTCCTATTTTGTAAATAGTTTTTTAGCAAATTTAGTAACAAATGGTTTATTCCTGATGCTTGTAATTTCTTAATAATTAGAGAATGGTCTAAAGTGTCAAACGCTTTAATAAGGTCTATTAATACAACTAGGACAAATGATTTTTTATCAAGACCTTGATTGATATACATGCGCGGATATAGCCCTCTTGTACTGGGGGGGCACAATCGCACAATATACCTAACTAGCAAGCCGCTTCGCAAGCCTATCGCACGCACACACACACACACACACACACACACACACCACACACACACAAAGAAACACAAATGTCAATATTTTTCGTGTCACCCATCCATTTCTTGTCCTTACTGGAGCTCAAGAATGGCTCATCAGAATTTCGCGATCAATATGTCAAAAGAAGACTCCAACCCTTGCAAAAATATTCTCCCTTTGAGTTGATGGGTCGTCAGGACAAATTTCGAGAAAAATATCATTCAGGTCAAAAAACGTAAATACTTTTTTGTTTACCCATCCATTTTATGTCCTTACTCAACGTAGCTCAAAAACGGCTCATCAGAATTTCGTGATTGATATCTCAAATGAAAACTTGAACTTTGGCTTAAAACTTTCTCTTTTTGAGTTGATACGCCGCCGTCACGATAAATTTTGAGACAAAAATTTAATTTCGGTCGAAAAATGTGATTTTTTTGTGTCACCCATCCATTTTTCGTCCTTACCCCGTGTAGCTGAACCCTAGAGATTAGAGATATATTATTACTTGATCCAAATGGACCTATAGGTAAAATTTCAGGTTTCTCGGACACGCTGTGTGGATTTGACAACTTTATTATTTAGTTATTTCTTATTGGTCTTAGAATTGGGAATTATTTTGGGTCCCGTGCCCCCCTAGCTTATTGAGATCTTTCTTTTTTACGGGATTACTCTTAGAATTGGGAATTTATTTTGGGTCCCGTGCCCCCCTGACTTATTGAGATCTTTTTTTTAAACTGGATTAGTCTTAGAATTGGGAATTATTTTGGGTCCCGTGCCCCCCTAACTTATTGAATCTTTTTTTTACGGGATTAGTCTTAGAATTGGGAATTATTTTGGGGCTCGTGCCCCCCAAATTATTGAGATCTTTTTTTTTACGGAATTAGTCTTAGAATTGGGAATTTTTTTGGGGCCCGTGCCCCCCTAACTCATTTTTTATACGGGGTTAGGTATAATGAAATTTGAGAAACACCGCTTACCGAAAAAATCTGGGGGGGCACGTGCCCCCCGTGCCCCCCCCTATATCCGCGCATGTAGATATCATTGGAAAAATTATCTAGCAACGAATTTGTACTGCGGCCTGGTCGAAACCCGTGTTGATAGTTAGGAATAACTTGACTACTCTCTATGAAAGGTTGCATTTTATTTTTAATTATTTTTTCTAAAATTTTAGCAAGTGCTGGTACGTTTCCTATTGGCCGATAATTTTTCACGTCGTCTTTCCGACCTTCTTTGAACAAAGGTTAATCTAATAAAAAGTTCCTCAAATGTTTAAAATACAAAGTAGGAATACAATACAGTGCTTAATCTGCAGTAAGCGCAGTGGTACATTAAATACAGTTACTTACCCTACAGTGGGCGCAGTGGTATATCATAACATACAGTGACTTACTCTGCAGTAAGCGCAGTGGCATATCATAACATATAATGTGTGAGTGACACACCGTACCTGGTGTGAATGTGTGATTGAATGTGATTTTTTTTTTTTCTTTCTTTTTGCTTTTAACTTTTAACTACCATAATTTCTACTATTGTTATACTATCTTCCACTATTATATCCTTTTCTTGTTTTTCATTATATTTACTCTCTAATTGTTGTTATTTTATTACATTGTATTTATACTCAAATAAATAAAGAGGTGCTTTGTTAAACTGTTGGCATAATGGGACTACCTGTCTTGCGCTGACAGTCTAAATAAAGCACTACTTATACTTATAATGACTTACCCTACAGTGGGCGCAGTGGTATATCATAACATACAGTAACTTACCCTACAGTGGGCGCAGTGGTATATCATAACATACAGTAACTTACCCTACAGTGGGCGCAGTTGTATATCATAACACGTAGTAACTTACCCTACAGTGGGCGCAGTGGTATATCATAACATACAGTAACATACCCTACAGTGGGCGCAGTGGTATATCATAACATACAGTAACTTACCCTACAGTGGGCGCAGTGGTATATCATAACATACAGTAACTTACCCTACAGTGGGCGCAGTGGTATCATAACATACAGTAACTTACCCTACAGTGGGCGCAGTGGTATATCATAACACGTAGTAACTTACCCTACAGTGGGCGCAGTGGTATATCATAACACACAGTAACTTACCCTACAGTGGGCGCAGTGGTATATCATAACATACAGTAACTTACCCTACAGTGGGCGCAGTGGTATATCATAACATACAGTAACTTACCCTACAGTGGGCGCAGTGGTATATCATAACATACAGTAACTTACCCTACAGTGGGCGCAGTGGTATATCATAACATACAGTAACTTACCCTACAGTGGGCGCAGTGGTATATCATAACATACAGTAACTTACCCTACAGTGGGCGCAGTGGTATATCATAACTCATAACATACAGTGACTTACCCTACAGTGGGCGCAGTGGTATATCATAACATACAGTAACTTACCCTACAGTGGGCGCAGTGGTATATCATAACTCATAACATACAGTAACTTACCCTACAGTGGGCGCAGTGGTATATCATAACATACAGTGACTTACCCTACAGTGGGCGCAGTGGTATATCATAACATACAGTAACTTACCCTACAGTGGGCGCAGTGGTATATCATAACTCATAACATACAGTGACTTACCCTACAGTGGGCGCAGTGGTATATCATAACATACAGTGACTTACCCTACAGTGGGCGCAGTGGTATATCATAACATACAGTAACTTACCCTACAGTGGGCGCAGTTGTATATCATAACATACAGTAACTTACCCTACAGTGGGCGCAGTGGTATATCATAACTCATAACATACAGTGACTTACCCTACAGTGGGCGCAGTGGTATATCATAACATACAGTAACTTTATTTTTTATTTTTTAATATAATACACGGGCGGACCCTATACTATCTAATTATAATTGTACCCTAACTATCAAAAAATAATTTTAAATATAACAATGTAAAAAAAAAAAAAAACAAAAAAAAAAAAAAACAGTTTTAAGTCAAATAAAACAGAGAAAGAAGCGAAAGGAAGCAAAGAGCGATATAGTAAGAGAGAGAGAGAGAGAGAGAGAAAGAGTGAGTGTAAAAGTGAGAGAAAGAGAAAAAGAGAGAGAGAGAGAGAAAGAAAGAAAGAAGGAGGGAGGGAGAGGAAAAAGAGAAGGAAAAGATGATGTTCAATGGTTAAGGTAGAATTGTTTGATGGAAGTTACAGTAGTACAGAAGAAATCGATACTGTCTTTCAGTGTGTTAGCATTCCTTTGAAAACGGATCATTGGGGAGTTCTGTAAATAGTTCGTCCGAACAAATGGAGGTCTGAATGGGAGTGGCGCACGAGTGGCCATACGCCCAGGTACATTTATATTTATGGACGAAAGGAGTTCAGGAACTGTTAAGTGGGAGTGAAGAATATTAAAAAAGAAGACCATATCAAACATTTCTCTCCTTTTCTTTAGAGGAAGTAAACGGAGTTGGTGTTCCAAAGAATCATAGGATTCCTCAGGACAACCAAGCTTTCTACTCATGATTCTCAGGGCCTTATGTTGAATGGACTCCATCCGAGCAGAATAGAACTCATAAGACGGATTCCAAGCTGTAGAGGAAAATTCTAGGACACTACGCACCAAAGAGCAGTAGAGGATTTTAAACGATGTTACGTCAGGGAAGTCCTTGGTGGATCTGAAGATAAATCCCAGCATTTTTGAGGCTTTGGAACAGATAGCCTCCATATGCGGGTTGAAAGATAACTGAGAATCAAACAAGACACCAAGATCTCTGACGCAATTGGAACGAGGAATACTATAGGAGTTCAATGAATAGTCAAACAAGTGAGGACTGCTAGAGCGTGTAAAAGATATTACATTACATTTCAAAGGATTAACCTCTAAAAGATTACTATCAAACCATTGTTTTAAGTCAAGAAGAGCGCTTTGAAGTATTTGGTAGTCGTTAGAAGAGCGAATCTCGCGAAAGATCTTGAGATCATCACAGAAAAGTAAGAATTGAACATCGTGCTTAGAAAGACAGTTGACGACATCGTTGATGAATAACAAAAGAGAATGGGGCCCAAATGAGAACCCTGAGGAACTCCTGAAGTAGCAACAAAAGAGGAAGAGACAGAAGAACCTAAACGAACCATACAAAGCCTTCCAGAAAGATAGCTAGCAAACCAAAGTAAGAGAGAGTCCGAAATACCATAAGAAGACAGTTTATCTAGAAGAATCCTATGGTTAACCCTATCAAATGCCTTTGTCAAATCTAAGTATATGGAATCTACCTGAGAGCCATGAAGGTGACAAGAAATATAGTTAAGATAACATAAAAGATTAGAAGCGACGGACTTATGAGGTAAGAAACCATGCTGATGAAGACTGATCGAAGGTAAGAAATAAGGTAGAAGATTCTCAAGCACAAGAGCTTCAAAAAGTTTTGGTATAGTAGAAAGTATGGATATGGGACGATAATTTGAAACTTCGTGACGAGAATTACCTTTTTTAGGGACTGGCGAAACAAAACTGCTTTTCCACAGGGAGGGAAAAACACCTTGACTTAGAGAAAGATTGAAGAGAAAACTTACCCTACAGTGGGCGCAGTGGTATCATAACATACAGTAACTTACCCTACAGTGGGCGCAGTGGTATATCATAACATACAGTGATTTACCCTACAGTGGGCGCAGTGGTATATCATAACATACAGTAACTTACCCTACAGTGGGCGCAGTGGTATATCATAACATACAGTGACTTACCCTACAGTGGGCGCAGTGGTATATCATAACATACAGTAACTTACCCTACAGTGGGCGCAGTGGTATATCATAACATACAGTAACTTACCCTACAGTGGGCGCAGTGGTATATCATAACATACAGTAACTTACCCTACAGTGGGTGCAGTGGTATATCATAA
>JAMCCL010000197.1:0-56814 GCA_024516035.1 Bactericera cockerelli
ATCCAAAGGGGTCCAGCTCGCGCCACTCTTTCGAGTCACATAGGTAATAATGATAAACTTATCAAGTTATCCTATTTGTGTTAATCACTTTCGTGATATCACAACTACTCAAACTCGCTTAGCTAAATCTACGCTGAATCCGGGACTTGAACCACCGAACACCAGGTTATAAGTCCGCCACCTTATCGATCAAGCTATTGAGGTCGGTTATAATAATAAAGAAACATAGTTTGTTCATATTTTTAGATATTCATTAGAAAAATCTTGGCTATCATGTAACGTGTAAGAACATGTAACAGTATACTTATGATTCTTATGAATATATTATGTATACTTACTACCGACAGATTCAGTGTGATTTGAGGAAACACAAAGATCTAGCCATAATATTTGAAAAAAATAAATTATTTACTACAATTTGGGCGCATATGAGTTTACATGAGTGACTAAGGGCCAAATTATGAAACACGATTAGATTTAATCAAAGTGAAAACTAACTAACGCTCTCTAGTGGGATTTTCAATCAATCACAGCGCACTAAATTTCAACTAGAGGACTTGTTAAGAAATAGTGTCCACTAAGATCAAATCTATGTCTGTTTTATTATTCCCTTAATCTATTCTTAAAATATTTCCATTCGTTCTTTGGTCATCCTGTATAAAAGTGTCTTCAGATTTCGAGTTATAAGAAGAAAATATAATATAGAAACTATAAAAAAAATTCCCAAGAGTTCACAAGCTGTTCTGACTTTCATGGAAATGCAGTGACGAATGTGTAGCCGCCCGCCGGTTAGTTATTATTATTATTATTATTATTATTCAACAATTTTGATCAATCTTTATTCACAATTTTTTATATACAGGTGAAGTGAAGAGGTATAGGTAATTAATCAAAGATAAACAAAGTTTGATCAAGGGTGGTGATAATGCCTTTGGCATTCTCTTCCACGCCAGTCGGGAAGTCGTGGGTTCTATTCCTGTCGGAGGCAGATTTTATGTTATTAAGAAAAAAATGTATTTTCAAACTAATAACTAAGTTATAAATTATAACACAGAATTACATTTAACTTTAGCCAGATCCTCCCTCAAGTCGGAGCGTCTGGCTTATAACAAGCAACACAGCGCACTATAGTCTGACCTTAGGGACATTCTAGCTTATCTTTAATTCAACCCTATTTATACTTTGGGTGTTAGAACAGGCTTTCTTTATATCATAAATCTTATCTACATTGTGGTCTCGACCGTCATGAATTCGCTACACTCTGAACTTACTATGATATTGATCAAACACAATCAAAAAATATCTTCTGTAAACGGCAAAATATTATATTTTAGTATAATAGTTGATGATAGTTTTTTTTTTAAGCTTCCGTGGCGTAAAGGTTGTGACTACTGCCCGTAGTCCAGAGATCCTGAGTTCGATCCCCGTTCGGAGCAGATTTTTCACAGAAAATTCTATTCCCTCTGTACATGTGAGGCTGGCATTTCCGGCCCTACCCAGTCTGGGTGGTGTTAATGTGGGTAATAACTGGTACGATTCCCAGTGAACGGAGGGTAAAACCCCCGTCCTAATCCAGGACAAATAGAATCGCTGGCGTTAGGAAGGGCATCCAGCCGTAAAAATATGCTAAAACCAACCAACCTCAACCATGAGGTTGATTTTTTTCTTTTTTTCCCAACTAGGGTCTGACTTATCTTAAATTTAACCCTTTTTTATAATTCGGTTTTAAATCCAGCGTTCCGCCACTCTCAGTAGGCTTTGCACATAAAACATGGAGCTTTTATAAAACTCTGCTGCAAGACATTAAAAGTCTTTCGCTTTCAAGAAGAGGCATTCTCGTAAAAGAAGCAAAGGTTGAGCTTTCTTCTATTTTTATAATTTATGTCAGCCGACTTCTTGAGATTTATGCCCTCGACAGCTGTAAAATGAAGAGTTGGAATAACTAGCTGAAACCCGGCACTATGTCGAGTAGTTTCAGTAGTCAAATGGTCAACGCACTAGTCCGGTAAACCAGTTAGCATAGGGATCCGTTGGTTCGAATCGCACCCGGTGCATGAATTTTTCCTCATTAATTTGAGTTTGTAAACATATAATAATAAGACTCTGAGGGTTAGGTGGTTTGTTTTCTATAGTCTCTGATATCTTTAATTTCTCAATACCTGTAATATTCGCTACTTTGTTCTTATTGTATACATGACTTTGTCCGTAAATACACACCCCATTGAGGGTAATTATTATTATTAAAATGCTTTGAGCATGAACCTCGCCTGGTGGTTACCTTCCACTGAAGAGTATTACTATAATTATTATTAATTTTGATGTCATGATTAAGTTAAGTTAAGTTATCATTTATTTATGTTAATCACTTTCATGATGTCACAACTACTCATGCATACTTTACTTTACTAAAACTACGCTGAAACCGGGACTTGAACCACCGACCTCCTGGTTACAAGTCCGCCGCCTTATCGATAAAGCTACTGAGGTCGGATGTCATGATTGTGATCAACGCAAGTATAATAACTTTAGGTTCATATTAAGAATAAAAAAAGCTTGAAATAAAAACTTTTCTGCGAGGATTGAACTTTGGGGTTTCTAGAAATAAATTTCTTTATGGATAAACCGGCTTTAATTTTTCAAATAATTTAAAAGTTAATTTTTTTTTAGATATCATATTTGTGTTATCACTTTTGTGATATTACTCAAACTCGCTTAACTAAAGCAATGCTGAAACTGGGACTTGAACCACCGACCTCTAGGTTACAATTACAATTGTAAAGTTACAGTTACAATTTCCCCACCTTCAGCACAAAATTTTTATCTTTTGAAGGTTGGTATACCATCATTATTCGTTGAAGATGTTTATTTGTAAAATTAAATACAAGGAAACTTAAAAATAAAAAAAAATCCTCCGCTACTGAGGTCGGTAAGTGATTTTTGAACGTAATCTGGTGGCTGAATTTCGAGTGTTTGCAATGTCAAAATATTGTGCTGCAAGTTAACACGTGTTCAATTGTTTAGGTAAATAGCAGAGTTAAACCTGATGTGCATGTGCGCGTGTGGGGGCTTAAGATAATTTTCATTTATTTACATTACACTAAAATTTCATCCTGTAAACATGATAAAAATAATAGACCCAAAAATCCGACAGACAGAGACAAATCATCAAACCATGTTGCTCAGTAGGTTGTGACCTGTCTTGTCCAATGTTATGATTTTTCCAGAGGAGGGACTTTTCAAAAATATGTTCTCAGAAAATCGAACAAAATTTAATAAATATATAGTCAAACCTTGATAAACAAGGCTTTTTTGTAAGCAAAATTAGTGATATTGGTCTAGAGGTAATAGCATGCTGTGCTTGCACATTGCACTCCAGGTGATTCGGGTTCGAATCCCGTCGGAGTCGGATATGATGCATTAGGATTAGTTCTCATAATGTCGATGCTACCCACTAAAAATTGTGACATAATAACACAAACAACCGGCTCTTTATTTTCCTCTTTTTTGTGTAAGCGAGAAACCTGGTAAACAAACTTGTCGTTTAAACAAAAAACCTCTAGTTCTCTAGTAGGTATTAATAGGTAGTGCATTAGTAGTCAAGTGGTTAACGTCCTAGTCTGGTAATCCAGGTAGCGAAGGGATTAATTGGTTCGAATCCCGCTCAGTGCATGATTTTTTCATCGTTCATTTGAGTTTGTGACCACATAATAATATTAAGACTCTGAGGGTTAGGTGGTAGAAAATGCTCTGAACGTTAACCTCGCTTGTGGTTACCTTCCACTAAAGAGTGTTATTATTATTATTAATAGGACAATATTGGTTTTGAATTTCTATTTAATAAATAATACGTAGGTTTAGCTGGTACGATTCCCAGTGAATGGAGAGTAAAACCCCCGTCCTAATCCAGGACGTTAAATCAAATAGAATCGTTGGCGTTAGGAAGGGCATCCAGCCGTAAAAATTTGCCAAAACCAATCAACCTCAACCATGAGGTTGAACAACGTCGACCCTGCTTGAGCGGGATAAGACAGAGTAAAAGAAGAAGAAATAATACGTAGGTTTAACTGAATGATCTAATTACCTATATTCCCTTATCATTGCGTGAGATATCTTTACCTTGCCCTGGCCCTTACCTCATTAACTCAATATGAATGCTAATTAATTTTATTTGCCAAATCCTCTTATCAGCCTTATCACTTCACTCATTTCATCTTATCAGAGACCATGGCTACTTATTTTTACATAAGGACAGATATTTATTATTTTTATCATACCACTATTATAATAAAATTCTCATTACTATCACTTAGTAACTAATTATTACAAATTACAACCCCAAATAGCACATTAAATAATCAAATTATTATACTGCCATTTCTACTAATTTTATTTAGGTATAAGTATAAGTAGTGCTTCATTTAGACTATCAGCGCAAGACAGGTATTCCCATTATGCCATAAGTTTAACAAAGCACCTCTTTATATATTTGAGTATAAGTTTAGGTACTATAACTATTAACAGCATTTACACTAATTTATAACAAAGCAGGATACGTTGAATTACATGACTGTATTGCAATCTCAGATTTCGGATTTATTTTATTTGTCCACTTGAAAGAAGTTCACATTTTTACTCTTCTAAATTTTCTTACGTTGTCATGAGAAGTAAATTGTATTTGTACTCAAATAATTAATAAAGAGGTGCTTTGTTAAACTGTTGGCATAATGGGACTATACCTGTGTTCCACTGACAGGCTAAATAAAACTCTACTTATATACTTTTGAATTTGTTGTGAATAACAAATGATAAATTTAGAAATAAAACCGGAAACATATAAATTACAATGTTTTTATAAATTATTTCCGTAGCTTGTTCGATAAGGCGGGTGGACTTGTAACTCGGAGGTCGATGGTTCGAGTATCCCAGTTTGGTAAAAAAAAAAAAAATAGTAAAGCGAGTTTCATTGAATTTGCAGATATCAACGATTGTAATAACCACAAGTATAGGTAAAATATGATAAAAAAAGTGCTCTTTTCAAGAAACTATTTCCAAAATATGTTTTTGAAGTACCTATTTAAATTAATATTTACCTACTTCACGATTAAGTAGGTATAAATTACTCAATTTGAGTCAAAAATTAAAAAGTGTAAACATTTACGAGATCTAAATGACCAAGTGATTGTTTTGTTTTTTTTTTTTAAATCTGTGACAAAAATGTACAGTTATTATTGTAACTATTATAATACTAATGATAATAATTAATGTGCTTGTATTGATGGTTATTGATAATTTTTTATTGAACTGATATATTACATCAGTTGGTGCATTTACTTCAGATTTTTTAATGTCGCTTTCAACTGCATGGTCAATACGGTCATATCTCGACGGGATAAATATTTGTATGACATGAAATTATTTATAAGTTTTTCTTGTTTTTTCAGATTATTGAGATTTTTCAGCAACTCTTCTGAAAATTCCACATCTCTTCATCTGAATCTAAGAATGGTCACCTATCAGGCTGATCGATGCGCGACATTGTGATTGCGCAATGTAAAGACTTACCTAACTTACCTATGGCACGAGGCTTTTGAAAACTCCATTGTAATACCTACCGAAAAAAAAATACCTACCAAAAAAAAAAATACCTACCAAAAAATATACTTATTTTTCTAACATTAGAAAATTTTCGGGAGTAATATTGAGAAAAAAGAGGATGCGTGTTCACACTGTTGTTATAATTTAAAGAGAAAGGCTTGAGCAGAACAACAGCAAGGACTGAAACAACAGCAGCAACCACAAAAGCAACAAGAAAAAAAAAATTGGAGCAAAAAAAAAAAATTCTCCAAAAACGAACACAATACATGAATTCCCATTGAAGTTATTCAAATGAAAAAGCAGGATTGTCTTTCAATCCAACCCAAAAGGGACCTTTTTCATCAAACAATGGAATGAATTTTAAATACATATAGATATAGGTATTTTACATCCTGATGATGTTTACAATCCATGAATGTAAATCCTTGCAACAATGAACTAACCTATTCCCGAAGCTTCGAACCACTTCTCGAGCAATGCTGGTTCCAAAGTGCTGGTCTCATGTTACCATCGAGCCAGCGCTGGTCATCTCCTTTGTGGTTTGCACCATAACCAATCTGGCCCGGTCCAACTTGATGCTTCAGAAGCTCTGCTACCAGAATGGCACGGGACCAGTTCTAGGTAAGAAACACCAGACTTACTTAACTAATAGTCTGTTCCGGTAGCTCAGAGGTCAAGGCGTACCGACATTTGGGAATTACCCTTGCATTTGGGATTTTGACCACATAACAATACGTCTTGACTTCTGGGACAATGGGACTCAATAGTCCTAATCGGGAAGTATAAATAAGGCGATATTATTATTATTACTTTCCGTGTCCATGTGTGATGGCATAGTGGTGGAAAGATTGCTATAGTTATTGAACCCCTTGGAAGTACAGAACTAGTTTTCTGAGCTCCTTCCGTGTAATAATAATAACTGGCGCGGCCGGTGCTAAGGAGCTACGGAACCAGACTAGTGCGTTAACACTTGACTACCGGTTACCTAAAAGTGTAAACTGTAGGTAAGTGTTACGATTTGTGTTTAAATTATGAACTTTTTTTTAATTAGCATTTATTATAGTGTCAAATTATGTACTTAAAACTGAGGGGAAAGAAAAGATTTCAAATTTGCTTTGGAAAAGTATTTGTGTCACACATAAATACAGTCGAATTTGGATATAAGAGAACTGGATGAAACGAAAAAAATGTCCAGTCGAGGGAAATCTTTTATCTACCTCAAGGTTCGACAGTAATATGACTCACTGTACATGGTAGAATGAGTTAGCGCGCTAGGCACTGCACACATGGTGACCTGGGTTCGATCCCCAGCGGTGTAGGATTTTTTCTGCTCTGTACTTGGATGTTCGAGGTCCACTCATGCATCGTGAGGAAAAATGAGTAGCTGCTTAGATATGAAGCAGTGACCAGTGGCAGAATCATAGGCAAAAAAATACAAGATATTGTACATTAAAGTGGTTAAGTCCTATGATTCTACCCACTAAAATTGTGACATAATAACACAAAGTAAAAGCATTATTATTATATGATTAATGTTGGTTTTCAGGCGTGATTTGTCCGCGAGAGTTGGAGGTGCAGAAAGAGTTGGCCCTGGTGCAGTCTGTCAAAGTGAGCCTGGAAATTTCCTGCAAGGTTCTCATCATCATCTTCTCCAGTAGTTGGAAAAGGTATTCTTATGTCCTTAACCTCTTCGCGCCTAATGTCCTCGTGAGAGGACATTTATTTTATAGTCCTAAGTGCCCAAGCTAAAAATTTATACTACTAAGTAGCATAAAATGTTTGTCCTCGGGCGAGGCCACCGGTCACTTTGTACTACAAAACAAAAATTGGTGTTGGGCGCGAAGGTTAGAAGTATTCCTTAGGGCAGGGGTCTTCAACCTGTGTCCCGCGGGCCACTTGTGGCCCGCCGAGTCATTTTTGGTGGCCCGCGAGCTCCATTCATGCTATTTCCTATTTCTTCCAGCACTAGCTGGCCAAGGTTTTTTTTTTTTTTTTTTTTTAATGCAAAAGTTACGAGCAGTGACAAATCCGATGGGATTCGAACCCGGGTTTCCCACCTACAAGACTAGTGCATTGACCAACACTCCCTCCGGATTGCTACAACAAAACTTCAACCCAATATTGTCAAATCGGTGGATGCCATGCAATGCCAACCATCCCATTGAAGACCTAGGTTCGATCCCTCACAGAGTTGATTTTTTTCTAATCAGAAACTGATCAGAGACTGCTGTACAATTTTTTTTTTTTTTTTAAATTTTCTAGTTTTTGTATATAAAAAATTGAGTGAAACAATTTTTTTTTTTTTTTTTTTTTTGCAAATAAAAATACCAACACTTGTTCCTGAAATTAAAAATAGTTTTCTGAAAAATTTCCTCCCCCCCCCCTTAATTTATGTTTCTAATAGTGGCCCGCGGACTTTTCCGGAAAAGAAATATGGCCCAGAGACTGAAAAAGGTTGAAGACCCCTGCCTTAGGGAGAGAGCCACAAAAATTGATAAAAAAAAAAACTAAAATAAATATACATACATATTACTATGCAAAACATAGGGTTGGGGTTCCATAATAAAAATAATAGATTTTTTGTTTTTAGGAGAGGGGGAAATCTTCAAAAAACATGAAGAAGCGTACAATGTTGGACTTGCTGACAACGATGCACACTTAACCACTAAAACCTTCATCTCCCTCTAAAAAAACTAAAGTCGAAACCGTTTAAAAATCATTGCTTCAATATGTTTGAATTAATTTTAACCGTCGTTATACAGGGTGATCGAAACCACCCAGCCACTATCTTTTTCTCGAGAACGGTTTGAGTTAGGATCTTGAAACAAAAAATTGGTCCCCAATATGAAGTCTGAATTTTTATGGGAAAATATTTTGAACCTCCGCCCACCGCCCCTAAGGGCGTTTTCAGGGGGGCACATGTCCGTTTCTCCCGAATTTTAAATGGAATGCATATTTTTTTATTTTACATTCAAAACATGCAAAACAAGTTAGCAAAACAAGTTAGTAACAAAACAAGTTTTCGAGTCCCGAAAAAACACGGTTTTTAGAAGAAAATAGACCCAGGTTGCGGAAGTCATTACGGGCACCCGGTAAACGTTGTGAAAAAACTAAAAATGTCAAAAAAATAGGTAAAGTTCTCTTCTTTACTTTCATGTACTTGTTTTTATTCTTTAAGGAAGTCATAGGTCCTTAAATTGGTCATAAACTTTTTTCAGGTTCAAAAGACTAAAAGTCCAGAAAGTTAAATTCGACCCCCTATTTTTTTTTCTTTCACATAAAAGAAGAAAATAATTAGCATACAATGCATAAAAAATGAACTTTCTGCGATTTTTTCCCTTAAAATGGCAGACGAATAACGTCTGAAATGCGTTCATTTCCGTGCGCGTGAGTCATCACACGAGTCCGTGCCTGAAGTTTGTATGTACGATGTAGGTAAATCACCTCTACAGATGTTCAAAAACACCACCCTCTGCTGCAATACATTTCCTGAGTCTGCCAGGATAGGTGGCATGAACTCTCTCTAGCTCCTCAGGTGTGATGTTGCGGCGGATCCCAATGATGCGCACCTTCATATTTTCCACATCTGTTGGACTAGTTTGGTATGCTAGATCTTTCAACTTTCCCCACAGGTAAAAATCCATGACGGTAAGGTCCAGGGTGCTGGGGGTTTGGTCCTCCTCTGCCGATCCATCTCTGAGGGAACAAGCGATTAAGTTGTTCTCGCTCCCTCAGATAAAAATGAGGTATAATTTAAACTATTCACTTGATCCTGGGTAGATAGCTCTTAATGCAGAGAGATATGAAGGGGTGGAAATTACTCTCCTTTAGAATTTGCTCAACGCACGTGTAAGGAACGGCCGAATCTTTTGCTATATCTCGGATGCTGACTTCAGGGTTTACAGTAGCGCCAGAACGAATATTAATAATATTAACTAACATCAGTTGTCGTTCTTTTTCTAATTTTGTAGAGGTGAGTTACCTACATCGTACATACAAGCTTCAGGCACGGACTCATGCCATGATTCACGCGTATGAAAATAAACGTATTTCAGAGGTTATCGCAGAACGTTCATTTTTTTCGTCTGCCCCCACCCTGGACCTCACCGTCATGGATTTTTACCTGTGGAGAAAGGTAAAAGATCTAGCATACCAAACTAGTCCAACAGATGTGGAAAATATGAAGGTGCGCATCATTGGGATGTGCCGCAACATCACACCTGAGGAGCTAGAGAGAGTTCATGCCACCTATCCTGGCAGACTCAGGAAATGTATTGCAGCAGAGGGTGGTGTTTTTGAACATCTGTAGAGGTGATTTACCTACATCGTACATACAAACTTCAGGCACGGACTCGTGTGATGACTCACGCGCATGGAAATGAACGCATTTCAGACGTTATTCGTCTGCCATTTTAAGGAAAAAAATCGCAGAAAGTTCATTTTTTTTGCATTGTATGCTAATTGTTTTCTTCTTTTATGTGAAAGAAAAAAAAATAGGGGGTCGAATTTAAATTTCTGGACTTTTGGTCTTTTGAACCTGAAAAAAGTTTATGACCAATTTAAGGACCTATGACTTCCTTAAAGAATAAAAACAAGTACATGAAAGTAAAGAAGAGAACTTTACCTATTTTTTTGACATTTTTAGTTTTTTTCACAACGTTTACCGGGTGCCCGTAATGACTTCCGCAACCTGGGTCTATTTTCTTCTAAAAACCGTGTTTTTTCGGGACTCGAACCAAGGAATATTTTTTTTCTTTTTACTAGTGTTACTAACTTGTTTTGCATGTTTTGAATGTAAAATAAAAAAATATGCATTCCATTTAAAATTCGGGAGAAACGGACATGTGCCCCCCTGAAAACGCCCTTAGGGGCGGTGGGCGGAGGTTCAAAATATTTTCCCATAAAAATTCAGACTTCATATTGGGGACCAATTTTTTGTTTCAAGATCCTAACTCAAACCGTTCTCGAGAAAAAGATAGTGGCTGGGTGGTTTCGATCACCCTGTATAAGCACTGTAGTTTCTCGGAGGCGTTCTCCCGCGAAACCACCGTTTCGCTTGATAATAAATAATGATAGTGATATTAGTGATCATGCTAGTGATATTAGTGATCATGCTCTTTAGTGGAAGGTAACCAACAGGCAAGATTAATCCTACACGCATTTTCTAACGTTTACACCATCAATTCTTCCGCCACGGAAAGAAGTTGGTAAGTCTATTCACTGGAGACTTACCATATTATTTATTTATTAAAAAATAAACTTGATGTCATGATGATTTGGATCAATCATATACCATTTTTCCAGATCCAGAAAGCCCTACTTTCTGCTGCCACTATGCGGGTATATCTGCCTGGATTTACTCACCATCGGTGCCACCTATTTCTGGCAGTCCTCAATCTGGATCCTGGCGTCCGGTATTGGACTATTCACAGGTATACAGGGTGTATCTACACTACGTGACCCAAATTCAAGACCTTGTCCATTGCAATCTGTAATAGGAGTGCCAGAACCAACAACAACTTTTATTTTGAACTTGAGGGTGAGGTTGAACTATGCCTACTTTAAGTTGGTTTGGAAAAACATATTATTACTATCAATTTTTTATTAAAATAACAAGTACAAACAAATAATGATAAAAAGTAAATACAAATTTGACAACAATATGAACAAGAAAATGATATAAAAAAATCATAGATAAAAATACATCCAGATGTCCTAACTAAAGTGCGGGGATATTGCTTATGACTTATGACAATCTCTTCCACTTCACCCTTAAACTTCCCTATCTAGATAATTAATAATAGTATTTAAAGAAATAGAGTAGAAGATGAAGAAGACAGGAGATCGCAGTAAACAATTTAATATGCGTACACTCTTTCTTCTTCTTCTTCTTCTTTTACTCTGTCTTATGCGTACACTCTTTATTATTCAATAATGCGACTAAAAGAGTCCCTTTACTCTCACAGTACTTTTTGTTCATTCAAAGTTATCTCAACTCCAGTCATCTAAAACAATTCACCTGTTCGCTCTTGTTATCAGGTATCACAGGCATAGGGTCATTGACAACAATGGGAGCTTGTCTATACGCCTCCGACAACACAACTCCAGAGCAAAGAACTCTTCGCATTGGCATCTACGAAGGCATCTATGCCTGTTCCAGCCCTCTAGGGTCCATTATGAGTGGCTATCTGACCATTCTCTTTGGGTTCTACGTCATTTCCATCATGTCCATCATTGGCAACATCATCGCAGGTTTTCTCATCATAGTTATGATCCAGGAACCCCATGACAGAAGTAATGTTGCTGTGGAAGTAAAAAGCGACAATTTCTGTGAAGACAGTGGTAAAGCTCTTGAAAATGGTGACCATGTACTGAATGAAGCAAAAATTGTAGAAACACGTACACATGATGAAGGTGAAAAAGAAATCAAAGGAAATCACATCCATGAGATTGAGAATAGTGAAGAGACTGAAGAAAATTCCATCGACAAAATCAAGTTTAGAGAAAAAAGCTGTATACAAGCTGATAGAGAAGAAGAAATCTCAAAAAAACACGAAAAAATAAAGAACACTTACAAAATGACCTTGAAATTCTGTTGCGTGCTACAATTATTAAAACTATTATTACGACTTCTGATGAAACGATTAGGGATGAAAAAGTACAAAATACCAACCAGCAAAACGAGGAAAACAATCTTGCAAGTGTAGATAATAATGTGACAAACAATGATGCAAAGATTGACCACAGTGAAAGAAAACAGAATGGTTCAGCAAATGAACTACATAGAAGAAAAGACTCTGCACCAACAGATGTAGAAAATTCACGGAAATTGTCTGAAAAGCACCATGATGAAACAGTTAATACCTCTTTAACAGAAAATCTTAACCCCTTCAAGTTGTGTCTGAACAACTTCAGAATACTACTGAAGCCTCGAAGCAATCACAGAACCACCATTGCTCTTCTCATGGTCTTCATCACCATGGTTCTTGATGCGGCCATTGTTGGTAAGTTGGAAAGCAGGAGAAATTTTATTAATACTTTCAAAGTATAAATTATAATGTACTTGAAGAATGCACCAATTTGTCTAACTTCTCAAAGAAATAATGTGATTTATTTTATCTTACTTACAAGACATTTTATTTTATCTTACTTTCATGTACTTTTAGAACTCCAAAAATAGCTTTTGTCAAGACCTAAGAGCCGAAAAAAATACACTGGTTGATTTTTTTTTATTATATATCTTATGGGTGATTTTTTTTATTACTTATAAGGTATAGAAAGTATTTAGTAGTCACTGTGGCAGAGCGAGTTAGCGCACTAGACATTGCACACATGGTGACCTGGGTTCGATTCCCCGCGGGGGAGGATTTTTTCTGCTCTGTACTTGGATGTTCGGGGTCCACTCATACCTCGTGAGGAAAATTAGTAGTTACTTGTATGAGTAACGACCAGTGGCGGCATTACCAGAGTAAAAAGAAATGAATGTAATAGAATAATTCGAAATGTAAAGGAGGCTCTTAGTAATGCTGCGCTACCCACAAAAATTGTGAAGAGGCCTTGTGCTTCACCACAAAGAAATTCGTACATACATACATACAAGTATTGTTTTTGGTCGGTTTTTGAAGAACATTATTGACGTTCCTCTTAAGGTATAACCATACATTATCTTTTTCATGATATAGGTACCTGTTATTTCTCTTCTTAATGTATCTCTAAGCTCTTGATTGATGCCTTTGTAACTTTGTGGAGGTCCGTATTGAAAGGGGGACATGTAAAAATATCTTTGACACTTCATAGATATAAAAAACAAAGCATTGAAACAAAGTTGATTTCTGTTTTGTTTTATTTTGTTTTCAGGGGAGTACAGTTTGCTATATTACTATGTTCGGGCCAAGTTTGGATGGAATGAATCTGACTACGGAAAGTATAGTGCATACAAAGCATGGAGCGCCACCTTTGGTATGCATAACTTCTTTGTCTCTTTGGAATAACAACTCAATGAATAATATCACTTATTCTCTTTGTAATAAATGAGTCCAAATATTCTTTTCAGGAATGTTGTATGTAAGTCTTTGCGTTACGTAGTTAAACCTCTAAATTGTTGCTAGAATGCAAGTTCTTCCTCAACATTGAGTTCTTTTATTCTTGGTCGGGTGGCCGTTGGATCGAATCCCACCCTATGTATGACTTTTTTATCGTTTATTCTAAAATTCACCCCCATGAGAATGACACCAAATCTACTGTTGGAATTTATGTAGTCCTACTCTAGCAGTAAAATTAAGAGAATCTTCTCTGTTTTTCTTAGCACCGGCCGCGCCTGGTTGTAATTCATATTTGTAAGCAATTTTACTTGTGGAACAACACTATCTATTCTTTTCTTTTTTCAGGCGTATTATTGGCTATCGGTCTCCTGGGTAGAGTGTTTAAGCTGAAGGACACCAGTATTGGCCTCCTGGCCTGTGTGTCCAGCTGTCTGGAGTGTGTCTCCTATATGTTTGTAACCAACACCTTCCAGATGTACCTGGGTAAGCATTCTGACCCATTCAACTGCTGCCGTCATATTGAGACGGGAGTAATACCCTCCATTCACTGGAAACATGTGAACACAACGAAGGCATTTACCTTGATCCTGGAGTAGAGAATTAGAGATTGCTAAAGGCAATAACCCCGCCCTTTAGTTAGGACCTGGGGTAAATTAGGAACCGCCAGCATCACGAGGGTTTGAATTTGAATTGTCTTTTTCAAGTCCTAACCTTGCTGGATGTTGCTTAATCCAATAAATTGAGAACTGGGCTATTTTCAACGTGCCTTCGTCACAAGCTCAGGTCTTCTATATTACTTCTTTCATGGGTCATTTCCTGTTGTTGTAACCAAATTGGCTACAGCTCGGGATAGTGATTGTCTCCAGGCAACTTAAATTGAAATTGTCTCGTTCTGAACCACACATTTCTATTATGTGTGATCAACCATCGTTTTTTAATGAGCAATTATACCCTTGAGAAACTGCAACCTAGCCTGGCTTATTAGGGTTGGCCCGGTTGGCTACTCATTTCTCTGTTAATAGTGAAGTAGCGAGACACTGGTCTCCTCAATTCGCTAGTCAGGACGAGGGTTTCACCGTCCATTTGCTATGCATCGTTCCAGCAACCTGCATTAACCTCACTCAGCCTGGTTAGGGTAGGAAATGCCAGCCTCACGTGTGTTTGGAGGGAACAGAATTTTCTTTGAAAAGTCTGAACCAACCGTGGATCGAACTCGGGATCTCTGGACTACGTTAATTTCTTGTCATTTGTTTCAGTTCCAATCGTTGACATGTTTCACGTTGCAGCCTTCGTGATCACAGTGTCCATTCTCTCTCAGGAAATAGATGTTCTGGAACTCCGTAAGTTCTCATACCTAAAAAAATAATTAGGGGTGTTTTGAGGTATTCTCTTTAAATATTAGGCACTCAATACAGCCATATAAACCATGCAGTCGTAAAGGTTGTATTATCATTTTACTTCCGAGATTTTTTTTTATTTGGTTTTAACGTTGCTTCCAACTTCATGGTCGTATCACGACGGGGGTGTTACCCTTCATTCGGAGGAAAATCAGAAACCTGCTACCCACATTGACCTCACCAAGCCTGGCTTAGGCCGGAATGCCAGCATCACGAAGTCTTCGCCCGCTGGTCGTTGCTTAACTTCGGTGATCCTTCAAGAACCGGTGCATTCAACGCGCCATCGACGACGGCTGTATTATCATTGAATGATTAGTTGCATCATCGTGGTAGAGGTTAGTTAGAACCGTTCATTAAATAACCAAGATAGTAGAATAGTATAATTCAGCAATTGATTTTCTTTAACTGAATGTTTTGGGGATTTGTAGGAAAGCCATTGAAATCGCCAGAGAAAATGTCTTGTCCCTTAACAATATAATGGCAGCATCATACTTTTCTAACAACTCCGCAAATATTATATTACTTGCTGGTTTACAGTATTCTAACTACTCAACTAAACCATCCATGCCAGCGTCGATGGTGCGTTGAATGCACCGTTTCTGGTAGGATCACCGAAGTTAAGCAAGGTCCAGCGAGGTGAAGGCTTCGTGATGCTGGCATCCGGCCCAACTCAGGCTATTTGAGGTTATTGTCGGTAGCAGGTTTGTGAGTTTCCTGCGAATAGAAGATAGAGTGTAACGTCCCCATCGTGATTTGACCATGTAGTTGAAAGCGAAGTTAAACCCAAATTAAAAATATCTATTCTAACTAAACATACCTTAAACGACCAAGAATGCTTTCATGTAAATTATGTATATGCTCCTCCCCCAGCGAATGTCCTTTCAGTAAACAGCATCATGGGTACTTGTTTGCCCCTACTGACCACGCCCATTTACATGATGATCTACAGGCACACTGTGGAGGTGTGGCCCGAAGCTTTCTTCCTCCTGGGTGTAGCCCTGACCATTCCGGCCTTTATTACCTTCAGGTAAGTGTCATTCTGGCCCTCATTGCTTGCAGGTAAGTGTCATTCTCCCATTTCTTTCATGTGTCATTCTGGCCCTCATTGCTTTCAGGTAAGTGCGTAAGTGTCATTCTCTCATTTCTTTCATGTGCCATTCCGGCCTTCATTGCTTTCAGGTAAGTGTCATTCTCTCATTTCTTTCATGTGCCATTCCGGCCTTCATTGCTTTCAGGCAAGTGTCATTCTCTCATTTCTATCATGTGCCATTTTGGCCCTCATTGCTTTCAGGTAAGTTTCATCCCGGCCTTCATTGCTTTCAGGTAATTGTCATTCCTGTCCAGAATGCTTTCAGGTTAGTGTCATTCTATAGCCCGTTCCAGAAACACTTTTCCACATCTCTCTTTCAACTGTCACACAAAGCAGTCTGATTGGTTAATTTGAACGCAATAACCAATCAGAGTGCGTTGTGTGACGGTTGAAAGGGAGATTTGGAGAGTAGAAAGTGTTTCTGAAACGGGCTACTAGTCCTCATTTCTTTCATGTAAGTGTCATTCCAGACCTCATTGCTTTCGATAAGTACAGCTATTCCGGCCTCTATTGCTTCTCGTTAACCGTAAATTATGGAGAAATTTTTTCTTGTTAATAATAACTCCTTATGACAAGACCTTTTGAACAAGTTATAACTCGACATACTCTGTTGATGTTAGTTTCTGGTCGGTTTCGTCAGCCAGCAGGACGAACAGTCGAAAAAAATTTAACGAAAAAAACAAATCAAGTTTTAACTTTTTCGAAAGTTCTTGCCTTAAGGAGTTATTATTAACAAGAAAAAATTTCTCCATAATTTACGGTTAACGAGTTATAGGTCAAAATATATGGATATTACGCAGGACGTCCGACCCTGTATCTCAAGAACGGTAAGTCGTAGCACACTGAAATTTATTGTAATGAACTTCTCTCAGTAAGACCTTTAAAAAATATGCCACAAGACATACCATTCTATTTAAGATTTTAAAGTTGGTCCATGCCCAGCCTGACTGGGGCCGTGTAGGCAAAATTTTTTTTGCTGAAAATCAATCCCCCTAAATATAAAGGAATACGGGTTTTTGCGTTTTTTGATATTCTGAGTCGTTTTCGAAAAACCTAGGCCTGGGTGAGACTTTATGAAGACCCTGTATATGCAATGCGGCTTTCATTTAATTTAATATTCAAGATTTTTTTAAAGGATGGTTACATTGGTTACACATACATCAAGTGTATTTGTTTGTACGTCTATGTGTAACAAATACAAGAACATGGCAATTGTATAATTATGTATTTTATTTTAATATTTCTAATCATTGATTAAAAAAATGTTATCAAATAAACAAATAAAATTAAATAGAAAACAAAATCATCTTTCCTGTTCTTTGTTTCAGCATCGTGAAATGTTTGCAGAAAAGGAGATCGAGTTTCCCTACTGAGGAAGTCACCTAAGAAGGACCTTATCTTTGTTTATATACTGTCAAGTGGTCAATTAGGTACATATTGTCAAGTGTTCAAGTACATATTGTCAAGTGGTCAAGTAGGTACATATTGTCAAGTGGTCAAGTACATATTGTCAAGTGGTCAAGTTCATATTGTCAAGTGGTCAAGTTCATATTGTCAAGTGGTCAAGTACATATTGTCAAGTGGTCAAGTACATATTGTCAAGTGGTGAGACTAACTGGACAAGGACTGACACAGTTCGGGACACTCGGGTCAAATCCAGTTAACACCTCCCTGGCTTTCTTTACGACCTCAGTGGCTTGATCGACAAGGCGGCGGACTTGTAACCTGGAGGTCGGTGGTTCAAGTCCCAGTTTCAGCGTAGATTTAGTAAAGCGAGTTTGAGTAGTTGTGATATCACGAAAGTGATTAGCACAAATATGATAACTTATTTTACTTTCTATTACCTATAAGGTATAGAAAGTATTGTTTTCGGTCGGTTTTTTCAAAATTGAGCTGAAACATTTTTTACAACATTAAGGACCATACTATAACATCGATTTTAACGAAGATATTAAGAAAGTATCAACCGACCTCAACCATCAGGAAGAGGTTAAGCAATGCCAACCCCAAGTTTAGTATATATGAAGTTGAGAAAAGGCAAAGTGAAAGATGGGAAACTGTTTCTTATCCAAGATATAAACGAAACCAGATTCCGTCCCGCGTGTTCTTTCTATGAGATTGGTGGAAAGTCCGACTTAAGGGTCAGGGTCTTTCCTTATCTTTGATGTAATCCTTATTTAACATTTGACCCTAATAGTTTTATGTTAGGGGAGACTGGGGAGAGTGGAACCAGGTGCTGTCCCGTCTTGCCCCACTCTACCCTACTTCCGAGTACCTATATTCATAGATATTTTTTACTTTCCTTTTTTTTAAATAGAAGAGGAATTTGAGAAAATGTGTGAGCCGGCGAAAATGTTTTTTAGCGTCTACCTTGATTATCTTAATTCCTTATTTTAAATAAAAGAAGAAAATTTGCGTGAGCCGGCGAAAAGGTTTTTAGCGTCTAACTTGATCCTCTTTTTGATCGTGTTTTTTATTTCGTGTTACCCTGGGACTGCCGTGTGCCATTACTTCAGGGATATTTATAGATATTGGAAGTAATATAATAATATAAGTACATTATATAATAGATGTTTATATTCATATAAGAAGTATGTTTTTTCTTCTTCTTTTTTAACCCTGTATTATCTATAGACTTATAGTGATTTTGTCGGAAATATTTCATTTCTAAAATGTCGATATTTTGTGTTTTAATGACCCTTCGGTATAAAATTCAATACATCTTTTTTCTGCTTTTTATCAAAGTCAAACAAAATTTGCACGGTTCCAAAGATCATGAAATTTTCCTTAAGATTTCAACATTTCAAGGTATATAAAAAAAATTGATCTGTGCGTGTTTCCAGAGCGATTTTCAAAAATCGAAAAGGAGGCAGAACTTTTTGACAGAATTTCTTCGTGAATTTTATTTTTAACGAAAAACATAAAGTATTTCCGGTAAAATCAATGCAGACTATTTTTGATTGCTATTGACGAGTCTATCAATCCTATAGAATTTTGGTCACGGACTTTAGATGTACCCTGTATAACACGGTCTTTAATCTTTAATACTTGTGTCCGTTCTCGAACAAATATTGTACAAAATAAAACAAAGAAAGGTTGTTTAGTAGGTACCTATTTACTTAATTTTATTAATACCCGTAGGTTTAGTTCTATTCAACGAAGACATTTGATTATATAATTTAACAAAAATGTGGAATAAATAAAGGTAATTTGTACAGAATGAATAACATTGGTAACTTATTTCTATAGGATTATCACAATACACGTAAACGTAGGTAAAAATAAAGTTGAATAATATTTAATGTAAAAACCGACCTCTGCAGCACGATCAGTGGACTTGTAAACTGGAAGTCGGTGGTTCGAATCCCTGCGGTGTTGCAAATATTTTTAGTAGAGCGAATGTGAGTCATTGTGACACCATCCTTGTGTTTAATACAACCAAACAACTATTTTTAAAACAATAAAATTAATGAAAATATATGCATGTACCTACTTATATCTATATATTTACAACTATCTACTTATATCTATGTAGTTTTTTTATACAATTCTATTATTAGGACAATTACCGGGATAACAGAAGAAAGCAAGGATTCTTAGGAGGAAGAGAAGATAAAATTCAAAATGCAAAATATAGTAGATATAAATTTATACCTTATTTATATATCGTGAACTTGTTTCACTTAGTTCATAATTACTTCTTTTTTAAGCTATCTCGCTTGCCATCCGAAAGGTCCTGGGTTCGAACCCCCCCGCCGACAAAAATTTGAATTCAGAATTTGGTTACACTTCTTTGTAGGGGATACCTTCCGGTGCGCTCGTGTTGACCCAGCACCTAAATGGGAAGTATTGTGTCTCTTCTCGCCCATCAGAGGAGAGGCATACTACGGGATGGGCTTGGGCAGGCTACAACACAGATCACTATTCAAAGTCGAGCTATTCAAAGAGGAAATTCTTCTTGCATCCTCAGTTCCCTTCCAGAAGGACGGTCCCTAGGAGAAGTTTTTTATTGTTAAAAAATAAAACATGAATTATTTTGTATATAAAAAATAAATATTAAGACTCTGAGGGTTAAGTAGTAGAAAATGCTTTGAGAATTAACCTCGCCTAGTGGTTTATCTTCCACTGAAAGGGTATTATTATTATTCTTCTCTGTTATTGTGGGTCTTCTCCCTCCTCCAGTGGCTAGGATCAGGATCTATACTGGTCTACTGGACCATCACGAGTGCCGCCCCTGTTACAGATGGGTTGTTACTGGGTACGTCCTGTCCCTTTGCAAGTAATTCACGTACCTGGAAACAGAATAGTATCAACTTAAACGCACGAATAAATTAAATAAATATTCATTAAAAAAACCCACCTCATAGGCACAAGGGTTAATCCTGAAATCACAACACTCTGCCATCTGTTACACGAGTGATTTTCTCTGAAGATTTTGTATTCCGTAAGCAGAAAGGGTTCGTTATCTGCTTTCTAAATCTATGCTAGTGACGTGTAATATTTATTATTATAGACTGTTTGGAGTTCCACAAGAGAAGCACCAATTATCACACCGATCTCTATTTAGATCTTGTTATACCAGTTGATACTAATTTTGATGTACGTTCCTGATTTGAAGTAGTCAGAACGGCGGTTTTACCCTCTATTCGCTGGGAATCGTACCAGCTACCCACATTAACCTCACCCAGTCTGGGTAGGGGCCGGTTATGCCAGCCTCACGTGTTTGGATGGAGCAGAAATCTCGTTGAAAAGTCTGCCCCAACCGGGAGTCGAACTCAGGATCTCTGGCTGGCTGGTCCCACGATCTAAATGATACCGGTCAGGTATGTGTCAATTTTGAGCGTGTTTTTCCGCCATTTATTCTGAAGATTTTTTGGTATTTCCTAAGCAGAAAGTGTTCGTTATCTAGTTTCTAAATATATGCTAGTGACGTGTAGTATTTATTCTTATATACTGTTTGGAGTTCCACAAGAGAAACACCAATTATCACACCGACCTCTATTTAGCAGCTACCCACATTAACCTCATTCAGT
Source organism: Bactericera cockerelli (assembly GCA_024516035.1). Lineage (NCBI taxonomy): Eukaryota > Metazoa > Arthropoda > Insecta > Hemiptera > Triozidae > Bactericera > Bactericera cockerelli. The sequence continues at coordinate 21,158 of JAMCCL010000197.1, forward strand.
CTGGGTAGGGCCGGAAATGCTAGCCTCACATATTTGGATGGAGTAGAATTTTCGTTAAAAAGTCTGACCCAACCTGTAGTCGAACTCAGGAGCTCTGGACTACGGGCAGTGGTCACAACCATTGTATACTCACGAGAAAGAGAATATCCCGGGGAACGAGCAGGCGGCACTGATGAGGAAGAAAGCTCCTGGGAAGTAGGTGAGGGTCTCCCTGTAGACGGTGTTGTATAGAGGGTAGAGGACCACAGGGACCAGACAGTCCACGGTGTACTTGAGAGCGAACAGCTTGCCTGGGGATATTAAAGCTTTAATTCAACTGCTGGGTTAAATCCCAAGGGATAGGTACCAGATAAAATGTACATATCCCGGTAAAGGCGGCTCTCTGTGAATCCAGAGGATCCAGATGTCGTGGGTTCGAAACCCAGGCTGGACATGACAAGTTATCCTCCCATTTGGGATTTTTACCACATAATAATATGTCTTGGGCTTACTGCTAGAATAATGGGACTATTGGGACTTAATAGTCCTAATCGGGCAGTATAAATAAGGCGATATTATTATTATTATTTTTATTATTATTATTGTCTTTTAAATAAATAAATATTAAAAAAAAAAAATAAAATAAAGCCTGGTAATCTAGTAGTCCATTCCAGAAACACTCTCCACACTGTCAAACTTTCCCTCAAACATCTCTCCAGATTCCCGAACCTCCGTTGCAACCGTTACACAACGCACTCTGATTGGTTAATTTGAACGCAATAATTTGAACGTCACACAACGAACTCTGATTGGTTGTTGCGTTCAAATGAACCAATCAGAGTGCGCTGTGTGACGTTCAAATTATTGCGTTCAGATTAACCAATCAGAGTGTGTTGTGTGACGGTTGAAAGGGAGAAAAAAAAACTAAACAGCCAATCAAAGAGAAGGAAACCAAAGAGGAGATGGACAGGCAAAGTAGAAAAAGATCTAAGAGAGAATTAGGTACTATAGAGAAAAAAATATAGAAAATACATTAAAAAAAGGTAGTTGTGCCCCGGAACCACTTTCGTATTCGTATTACTTCAGGGCACTTTACCTTTACATCCATGCCATTCCGGAAACGGAAAAACTCGTTCAGAATTTCCCGCTCCGGCCAGGATTTGAACCCGCAACCTCCGGGTCAGCAACCAATTCTCTTAACCACTGGGCCACGGAGGTCACCAAACTCAGGTTTTCTCACCTCTCTCATGCTCATCCATCTGCTTGCTGAGAACCGCTGTCACCGCTATCTGAGCTGACCCGTGGAATATGTCACACAATGGAACTGGGGAGGAGAGACATAATTGTTTTCAAATTATTTATTAATAAGAACATATAAGTACAATTTCAAATACAAAATCGGGAACAATATAAACCAGAAGAAGAGAAACTACATATATTGTACCTCTGGCGTATGAAACGATGGGTTCCTGGAGCCGAGAAACCAGGGCTATTGTGAAAAAGATTGGAGACGGATTGTCTCAGCTCACTGGTAGGTACTTCCAAATCCAAAGCGTTCCTAATGCAAAGACTGCAAAGACAGCGCGGGAATGCGGCTAGTGTGCTGGGTACACTTCCAGTTTGTGCTACTATGGAAGATTTGTATTACTGTTAGTAAATGTATTCAAATATACTTATTACCTTTTATATATTATACCTATAGAGATGCCCTAACGAAGGGCAGGGTTATTGTCTATAGCAATCTCTTCCACCCAACACTTACAGTTGGATTCACAAATAAATACAATGCAATACTCTTTTTATCCTGCAAGAATGAGACTAAAGACACAGTCTTTAGAACCTTTTCTCTCACAGTCAAAACAAAGTCTCATTAATTGGTTGTAAATACAGTGTATATTTTCAAAAAACTTGTTTTAAACAAAAGAAAATTATTAATCTTCAGGAGAGAGTAATATTTTTTGGTTTATTTTAGAAAATAGTCTTCAAAAAAACCATATTGATGAAAGCTGATATCTACCAATAATAGGTACCATCATCATCCTCATCATAGGGTTGGGTACTCGGTACAGCCAAAGAGCGGAATAATCTAGTAGAATTTCTATTACTGCCAAAAAGAAAAAAAAAAAAAAAAAAAAAAAAAAAACACGTTAGAGATAATGAATAAGAGACCCCAGAGTAAAGAGACCTCCTACCTCTATATGATTAAATCGATGGCGCTGAATTCAGGCCCGAAATGATGTACGGCAATGCCTCATGTGTCAATTAGGGTTAGGAAAAACAATTATATGGCCATGCCTTGGGTCCTAACTCGGTACAGTTTAATAGATTGAAGACACTAAGGAGATTATAAATGAGACTATTAATGTTTTTTATTTTCTCAACAACAAATATTCTTCTTCTTCTTTCACTTTGCCTTTTCCCAATCCTACTCGGGGTCGGCATTGTTCACCCTCATTATTGAGGTTGGTTGGTTGTGGCATATGTTTTACGGCTGGATGACCTTCCTAACACCAACGATTCTATTTCATTTCACGTCCTAATTAGGACGGGGGTATTACCTTCCATTCGCTGGGAATTCCTGGCGGTTCTAATGGTATGTAATAAAGCTATTTTATGACTACACTGACCGACGTAATGGGGGGTTATGTAAAACCATATCGTTCTGCAAAGCGGCGAGCGGCTGTGGGTACCCAACCCCCTTAACCTCACCAAGCTTGGGTAGGGCCGGAATTAAAAAAAAAAATAATACCCACCGACAAACATCTGCCAGGACTGCGTCACCAGGATGTAGCCGAAGCATGCGACAGTGTCGAAACAGCTGGCTATGCTGCCGATGGTGGCGTCTGGCACCTTCATGACGCGGCCCAGGAATCCGATGGAGAAGGCGATGCCTGAAATGGATGAAACAGTGTCATCAGTTGAGGAGAGCCCCCCCCGCAGGGAATATAGTTACCGCTGTTATTATTATTATGTGACCTGGTTGCAGGGTTACTGATGAAATACCATACAATTAACACTGCGACCTAGTATAAGATCTTTGTGACCTAGTATAAGATCTTTGTGACCAGAAAGAAAATCTCTCATCGTATTCTCAGTCCTATGCCTTTGACGGCCCGTCTGGGCTTAGTTAGGAGGGGTTGTCCAATACTGAACACCCTATGTCTAGAAGCTTGTTCCCTTCATGATACACTCTTTAGTGCATACCGATTTAATAATAATAACAACACTCTTTAGTGGAAGTTAACCACCAGGCGAAGTTCATGCCCAACATTCTACCACCTAACCCTCAGAGTCTTATTATTATGTGGTCACAAACTCAAATTAATAAAGAAAATTACATGCACTGGGTGGGAACCCCCGTTGTGATAATATGACCATGCAGTTGAAAGGACGTTTAACCCAAACGGAAAAAAACACATGGATAAATTCCTCATTCGAAAAAAAACAGGAATGTACCTATCCATCTGTATTGGGATTGAGATCCTTTAGTTTAGAACTGCTTCATTATTCTTGAAATTATATAATATTTTGGCACATAAATTTTTTGCGTACTGTTGAAATGTAGTATAACATGGTTGGATATATTTTTTATATAAAAAAAGAACAGAACATTCTCATCATCTAATTTTCAATGTATGAAAACGCAGCTCCGTCATCAAATCCATACGAGGTTAGCTTGTATCTCGTGCCTCGTATTCGGAGAGATACAGCTCTTATGATTGCCAGCTGTGCTCTGACTTTTGCCCAGTTTAAAACATGTCCATATATGGCTTCTTCCATTTTTCAGATAAATTTTGGCACATAAATGACAAAAATATAAGAATTTTGGATACCTATAATTGAAAATTTACCTACAACTATGACTCCCAGTTTGAAAGCTGCGAAAGCACCATACATTGGTTCTGTCCACTGGAACTTCTCCCGAACAAACATTGGAAACACGGAATTCTCCACTGAAATGCAGAAAGAAAAGAGTGTTGGCCAGCGTCGATGACGCGTTGAATACACCGGTTCTTGTAGGATCATCGAAGTTAGGTAACGTCCAGCGAGGTAAAGACATCGTGATGCATTCCGGGCCACACCCAGGCTGGTTGAGTTTAGTGTGGATAGCAGGATCGTGAATTTCTTGCGAATGGAGGGTAACACACCAGTCGTGATGTAACCATGCAGTTGAAAACGAGGTGAACCCCCCCCTCCCCCTCCAATTTTTTTTTCTCCCTTTCCTGTTTATACTGATTACCTAGGCAAATACCCAACCATTATATCCAAATATCCAGTTTGGATCCGATCTATGGATCCACGCGCTAGTTTGCATAGATGTATAGTCTAATGCTAGCAGTACACTCTCGCCGAGGCAAGGCGAGCGCGAGAGTGAACTTCATGGTCCCTCGCCTCGGATGGTCTCGATGCCGAGCACCTCGGCGAGAGAGTACTGCTAGCATAACACTTTGAATACCAATTATTGGTTGGATATCATTCACTTACCTACCATTGGAGCAACAAGAAGGGGTGAAGTGAAAATCATGACCACCAGAATGGCTGTCCTATTTCCAGATCGAGATCTAAACAAAACTTTCCAGCTCTCGTACAAGGAGTAGAATGCCATCAGCAGGGATCCTTCCTTGCGGGGCTTTTTCTCCTTTTCATCCGGCAGAGGTGGCCTCTTGCCCTCCGCATAGGCATTGTAAAACTGCCACTTTTTCTTGGCTTTCAGCTTCGACGATTTAGGAACTTGTTTCCATTCGCTGTCGTTAAGAGATTTACTTTCAAAAACAATGTTTTGAGATATTGTTGAGACAACTACTTGATCTCTCGATGCGTCTGGTTTCAGAATTTGTGAGGAGTTATTTTCAATGACATTTTCTAATCTGCTTTTATCAGTATTATTTTGTATTTGCCCAACGTCTTTCATTTGTTTATCTTTTAAATCTGCATCTTCACAATCGTCCCACGTCTCACGGGTTATGATTTTATCTTTTTCAATACAGGCAATATCTATCCTATTCAAATCCTCCACGTGAATGCTTTTTTCAACTTTGTCTATAAAATCCATTTCAGTGTTATCCATACTGCCATATTCTTCTGCATGTTTCACATTTTCTACATTTCTGTGCGAGCATGCGTTTCTGTCATCTTCCGCTTTGGCAGCCGACGAAATGCTGACTTTGTCGTAGAGCGTCAGCGCCCTCTTGATGCTGTTTGTCTTCTCAACATCGTCCGCGTAGAAAGGCTGCCCCAACTCGCTCAGACAGAAGGTGACGATGAGAAGAGAGATGATGTAAAGGAGGATGCAGAGGATGTAGCAGTTGATGAAGCCATACTGGACGTTCAGTTGGCCGGCCAAGCCTCGGCCGATGGGCGTGGAGACGTAGTAGGCCGCGATGAAAATGCCAATCCGAAAGGATCGAGCCGACACCGGGGATTGGTCTGTCACAAAGCAAAGACCTCCTGAAAGGGGATAATTCGGGAGGACTTTTTCAAAAGCTGTTAATTTTGACATTAAGGATATATTTCTTTGGGGCAAGGACTTCGATTGTTATAGACTTCTCTTTAAATAAATGTTCATTCAAAAAAGGATATCTTTTATTTTATTTTTGGTTATTTCTATGACGTCTGAAAATTAATATTGTAAAATCGCAGCTTTCAGGCTCTTCTTAATGGTCCTAAGCTAGATAACTGAACTTTAACAAAGATTTTTATTATTGTAGAGATCTTGATATGACATGAACCCAAGGACTTTAATATTATAGTTCTGTTGTTTTGATTCTAAAATATAAATAATGCATGTAAATCATGTAATGTATACTAATATGATGGTTGTTTTTAATGGTTTATACATCAACAATTTTACACCCATTGTTAGGTATATCCGCTAACTGTTTGTTCTCCAGCTGAGCATAAATTTGAAAAAAAGCTTATTTGAAGACATAGAGTTTGAATGATACACAATTATTACACATCTCAGACCCAATACTCTAATCACTGTTCTTGTTAAAGGAATTTATTTCTTTTTCCTTTAACAGGAACGTTCAGAAATATGAAAAAACTGACATCGGAGCAAAAAATATTATTATTATTATTATTGTTACAAAAACAAATTTTTACTGACCTGTGTACAGCAGGTTCGATTCCCCAAACAGGCACATGACACCATTGAACACAGCGACAACTTTGCCCGACACCTCCTCCCAGAAGTGTACGAAGACAATGTTGATCAGAGAGCAGAGTAGAAGCCCCACCAAGGGAACGTACATGAGAGGCTTCCGACGCTTGTAGAGGTCACTGTAGTAGCCGCCTGAAAAGGAGGACATCATGAGTATGGTTCACAACACACGGTGTACAATTTGAAAAAAAATATTGACATTTGAAAGGGATATTTTGAGAATGAGAGTGTTTTCTATGTATTAAGATCTAAATTAAGTTTATCCTATAAAATATATAAGACCTGTTTGACTGCTGGAGTAAAGGGACTTTTCAGTCTTACCTCGGCAGTATAAACAAGGTATATTCTATTCTATTCTATAAACGATGAAACAGGATTAGATTAATCTAATGCTGTTTTGCCTTTAATATTGTTTTGTCTATAGTGGGAATTTCAACCAATCACAGCGAATTTATATCATTTATTATATGGATTAACAAATCATAGATATTAAATCCTGTTTTATAGTTCTTTAGTTTTATACATAATTTTGGTCTTATTGAATTGAATTGAATTGAATATTTTATTTATTTAAATACATAGGTACATTTAACAAGGTTTTTACCTCTATAACTAGATGCACCTAAAAGGGAAGTTTACAAAGGGAGGGGGGGGGGGGTATGAATATATAAATTTATTAAAAGTTTGATACAAGATACTATACATGGGTGGGAAGAAAATGTTTTATTTTAGCAGGGTATCGGATATTTTGTAAGGTCTTCAAGGAACTAAGATATGCTTGGATGGAATAGGTCGATTTCTGGGGCAGTTTTTTAGCTAAGGTTAAGGGAAAGTGCCAGGGATTTAACCTGGAAGAAGGTATTATAAAAAGGTCATTAGTTCGACGGCAAGACCGAAGGGGAACTCTCATTTTAAAGTTTTCAAGGAATGAATTGGAGAAGGTTTTGTTGTGTAGGTTTTTATATAGAAATGAGATGGCGCTTATTATTCTGCGTTCCTGTAGCGACAGTATTTTGTAGCGTTCACAGCAGAGCTCGTAGGAATACAAGAAGCGTCGTTTGTGGAATAAGTCGTATAACTTACCTACAAAAACCCTCTGTATGCGCTCAAGATTATTCGATTTACTAGCGGGTAAGTCACCCAGAACAAGAGATGAATATTCAACTTTAGTTCTGATATACATATAGTAAAGACAGATGAATATTGAGGGAGACCTAAAAGATAGACAAATTTTTGTGAGGAGTCCAAGGATAGATAAACAATTATGACGATGATGATGTGATGATGGTCATGGTGAGTGAAATGTTGATGTATTTGTTGATGATGAGTAAGTGCCACATTAGCTAAGCCCGACACACCCTCAAGTCGGAGTTTTCAACCAATCACAGCCCACTATAGCCCGAGTTCAGGCATAGTGTCCGCTTACATTAAATCTAATCCTGTTTCATAATTCGGTCTTAAGTTTGAAATGTCTATACTAGATGCACTGGTAGCCAACTGGTTGACGCAATAGTCTGGTAATCCAGGTAGTGTAGGGATCCGTTGGTTCGGATCTCACCCAGTGCATGAATTTTTCCTCATTAATTTGGGTTTGTGACCACATAATAATATTAATAATAACACTCTGAGGGTCAGGTGGTAGAAAATGTTTTGAGCATTAACCTCGTCCGGTGGTTACCTTCCACTATAGAGTTTTATTATTATTATTGTGATAAGTGATAAGTATAAGTAGTGCTTTATTTAGACTGTCAGCGCAAGACAGGTAGTCCCATTATGTTTACATCTTCTCCAAAGAGGTCTAGGTTTTTTTAGTGGGTGGAAATCCCACTCCCCATGGTTTCCGGGTGTCTTTTAAAGATTTTTCTCCTAAGCCTCTCAAAAAAAAGTATACTTACCAACCGTGCAGGCAACCATGAAGCACAGATTTCCAGTGACAAAGAGCCAAGTGTTGAGGATAGTTGTCTGCTCCTGTGCCTCTCGATCATTGGGACAGATCTTTCCCAGATAATGGTTGGGATCGTCGCCGGTGCACAGCTTGTGGAAGATCAAGTTGGTGGTGGTGAACTGAGCAATGGCTCTGGCGAAGAAGATGACGAAGAAAAGTTGCTCCGCAATGTAGTAGTACATCTTGGGAAATTTGATTCTTGCAACTTCCAATATTCCAAGCGATATTCTTGTGAAATTGAATTTGCAACTTCAAATATTCCGGCTCTTTTCTATTGTTAAATGGGTAGATTCCAATATTCCAAGTGATTTGTACACTCTTGATTCTTATGGACTGTTTTCACTTTGAAATTAATTTTTTTCGACTTCAAATATTCCAAGTGATTTATATTCTTTTGGAGTCTCTCCTCTTGTAAAATTTAATTGTTGCAACTTCCAATATTTCAAGCGATATTCTTGTGAAATTGAATTTGCAACTTCAAATATTCCGGCTCTTTTCTCTTGTAAAATTGAATTGTTGCAACTTCAAATAATCCAAGTGAATATTTTTTTGGACTCTTTTCTTTCCGTGATTTCTTTCCTTTTCTGACTCAAGCAAACTAACCACAATAGCGCAGTCGTTGTGGTTGGCACAGTCGACTTTGAGTCAGGATTTTGTGGTTCAAATTATGGCACATTATTCATTTTGAATCATTTGCAAAGTATATCTAAGAAATGATCAATAGTGGTTCAAACTATGGCAAAGAATTCAATTCGAATCATTTGCAAAGTATAACCAAGAAATGATCAATACCTAATGGTCAATATTCATACAAAATTTCTTGATCTTTTATTTCATGTAATAATTTCTACTCCAGGTGACGTGGAACAAACTCGATTGTGTGAGTTTCCCTTTGATGGTGATTGATCTACGGATGAACATTGCAGCCAGTATGATCTAGATTGAATTGTTCCGTGGCTGGAATAGCTGATGTTCTTTATTCTAATCTACCATTGCAATTGAAACACACAGGATGAGTTTGAGTCCTTCTCGTATCAAAAATTGGGTTAACAGAAAACGACTTTTACGACAAAAAATTGAGGTTTAAAATACAATTAAAATAACTTGTGACTTGGGACTTACGTACTTCATGAATTTTAGTATCACTACATTAACTAGTTCCTTGAAGAACGAATTAAGTTCTATTAAAATGAATCTGAGAAAAACATTACGAACACAATTAACACTTAAGTGGAATATCTCATCAACACAATATAATATAGGTTTTCGTAGATTATATCGGCGGCTAGAAGGTAAAACTGACCAAGTAACAGTTGGTCATTTTTCCGTTTTTTAAGATTCATTTGGTGAAATCAAGGTTTTATCGATGCAATAAAGTAGAAAAACACTGCCAATTATGGACACAATACTTCCTCGTGATTGTTTCACATTGTGTACACGTGCGAATTTTGAGTTTTTATACTAAATTACTTGTATCTCCAAAACGGCTGAACCGATTTTCTTCAAATTTGTTTTATATGGTAGAAAACCGTTTTTTTCTACATTCTAGATTCTACAAAAAATTCTGTATCGGCAAGTCGTGATTCTTATTTTTTGACTTTATTGTCCAAAATTTCGGATTTTCTTAAATATCAGAGTCAAATTATAATTAATTAAAAAGAAAATATAAAAAGCCTGTGTAGAACATCAATATGCATATACATACAAAATTTCATCAAAATCGGGTGTACCGTTCACGAGATATAAGTATTTAAGTAAAAAGTTAGTGGTCAGGCGCATGGTCTCTTTCACCCAGAGCCGCTGGTACGAATTCGATGAATTTAAAATGGGACCATCTACAGAATGTCTCCTAAATGTTTACAAAATTTCATCAAAATCGGTCGAGTAGTTTCTGAGATTTGCGCGTTACAAGGAATCGTTTTAACAGACAGACAGACAGACAGACAGACAGACAGACAGACAGACAGACAGACAGACCGACAGACGGACACAAAACTAAATTTGCTCAGGAGGTTATGAAACGTCCAGAAATATGAAAAAAATTGAAATCGGAGCAAAAAAATATTTTTTTTTACAAAAACGAACACAATACTTCCGATTTCTAATATTAGAAATTTCTCGGAAGTAAAATTCAATTGTGAGAGCAAAACAGTGCACCGGGAAGGTTTTTTTTCAGGAAGGCCCGCCACGCCAAAACTTTGCGCGGCTCTCCTAAAAAATTGTCCAAATGCAGATGGTCAGTTTTACGTATTTTGTTTTAAAAGTTATTGTCACTTATTTTATTCATATTCTGGGTACTATAGTTCTAATCTACCAATTGCTTGTCACTGCCAATAAATAATAATGTGAGAAGTTGGTATTCTTTACATTTTACACTTAGTAACAAATTTCAATAACACTGCATCTTGTAATACATATTGTAAATTTTGTAATAGATTGATTGCTAGATTCATCGCAATTATGTGCTTCTAGTATGCAAATGTGTAATACGTAATTACTAATGTGAGAAATTAAGGTTTTGAACTCATTGAGAAATTGATATTAATTGATCAATTAATTTTATTAATTGAGTAGCTCACGGAGGGGTGTCACGTGCTAATTATCCGAGGATTTGATTTGATTCTATCAAAATTGTTATTTTATTATAATATTTTAGTTTGGTTTAATATTTGTAAAATATTGTCTGCAAATATAAGAACATAAATTATTTCATCATTTCAAAAAAATAACGTCGTTCTTAATAGTCCAGAAAACAAGTTTAACTATACAACGTAGGAACTTCGCGCTTTTAGAAAACATAATCTATTTTCCCCTTTTAATTACGAATATGAAATAAAATTAGCTAAAAGTTAATGGAAAACGGAAAAACAATTAATCAAAATACATACAACTTTGTTTCGTGTTTATAGGATAGGCCGGCCAGATTACTCTTGACGAGAGATCGCCTTCCGGCGATCTTGGTCTCTTCCTGACAATTTTTTACAATATATTTTTTCAAAACATGATGTTTCGAACAATTAAATAAATTTGATTACCAAATTCCAAATCTCAATGGTTTTTTTATTGTTATTAAACGAGTTTTACAGGTACTCATAGGTTTACCTTGTCCTACACTTGGTATTTATTTTATTACCAACTGACAAAATCTTCAACAGAATTAATTTTTTTTATATACCAGGTACTTTATACATCTAATATAGCTTCTCACTTTTCTGTTAATACTGATTAAAATAGAGAGGTTAGTTGATGGCATGGATATTCAGAACTATTACCTGCTGATGAGAGCAAATAAGCTCGAAACAGGTGTCCAGGTATGCTCTGATATTCATGTACATCTAGTACAACTTTTCACTTTTCTGTTTATAGTGATTATACTTTTTTTACACAAAATATGTAACAATCTCATAAACTGTCCACAAATTTTAGCCAAAATAAATTTTAACGTACCAAATTTGAGATTCAATTTATCAGATAAAAAAATAATATTTTCAACAAATAAAAGTAAAATCCCAACATCTTTAGACACATCGCTCTACAATTCTACAATAAACATGCAAATAAATTAGATCTAACAATGGATTTAAATAAACTACTCAATATATTAAGGAGCTAAACTAGTAGAGGAAGAAATAAAAACTTTACTTCACTTTCTTTCCTTCACTGTTAATTATAATTTTTTACATAATTAGCCAGGTATAGTAATGTAAGATCAAGAATTTAATTCAACTGTACCCTAATTTAAGTTAATTTTAAGCAACCATTGTAAAGCGTTCAAAAATTTGAATTGTTAAAAATAAAATACAAATACTGTAGTTATCATTGTTATTTACGTTTACTAGGTTATATTGTATGTAGTACGTATTAATATATTCATTATACTATCGTACTATTTGGTTTATAGTTTTGTAACACAAGTCAAAAAGACGAGGTGGCACTGTTAAAATCTTGACCATGAAACAAGGATTACCACATTTTACTGGTATTAAATTTAAAATTTTATTTAATATTCTTTCTATGGTTGTAGACTCGTTGATTGTTTTGTTACTATTGTTTTTAGAGTTATTATGAGTATAGTTATCATTCACAAGTATTATATTTGTAAACATTTACCATTCGAGTGAATAGTTACCTGATTCACAAATCTATAAGGAAGTCACGATGAGAAATCCGACCTACACGATGAGTGGGTATAGGTAAGTGGATTACCTTCTAACAATTTTTTTTTTTTTTTTTTCAGGTGAATCAGTCTTATCTTTCGTGCTTGCTATCTACAGTTCAAGTATTGTATCAACATCAAGTGTTAGTATTATTAGAATATACTCGTATGTACTATCTACAATATTTGCTGTTTGACATTCCCAATTTTGTGTCAAGTAAAATGATACTTTGATAACATTTACCTATCTACAGAAAAAAATCCTAGCCATGTGAGGTTATTAATGTTATTACTTTATTAACTGACTAGCGGGCTGCACCCGCTTCGCCAAGCCATCACACACACACCACCCATACATCACACACCACACCCACACACACATCCACATCCACACACACACCCATACACACACACACACATCCACACACACACCCACCCAACCACACACACATACACACACCCCTATACATGCACACCATATAATTACAGGGACCGGAATTTCACGCAGCTACAGAGACCCGATTTTTTTTAATAGTTTGCTATTTCTTTTTACATAAATGAAGACGTTGACTGTTTTCATTTAAAAAAATATATTTTTCAATTTTTTTTTTCAATTATTTTCCAACGAAATTAAGCATTTTCTAAAAATGTACTTTAAAAAATGTACTAACAGCGGACAGTATGGAATCAGTGTCTTTTTAGTACAAAGAGTGAAAAGGTCATTGCATGTTGCATACTCGTAGAGATGCCATGTTATATATGAGTAGGTATTCATGTTTAGAATGAATCATTAAGCCGTGTTTATTTTCTATAACTAGACTAGAGTTTACATCAACTGTATGGTTATATCAGGATGGGATTTTTACCCTCCATTTGCAGGAAACTCACAAACCAGATACTCAAAATAACCTCAACCAGCCTGAGTGAGGCCGGGAATAGCCAGCATCACGAGAATTCGAATTTGAATGGTCACCAATCCAACTCCTTATCTCGCTGGATGTTGCTTAACTTCGGTTACAGAACGAGAACCGGTGCTACTAGGGTGTACCTTTGATCTTGCGAGATACTTATTTCGACTCGAGAATCAATCATGTAGCGCTCGCTAGGCTGATTTCTTTCTACCTCTGAAAGGCACCGCCAGGCGGGCCCGCTCAGGGGCGGCGATCAAAGTTGGCCGAAAAATGTGTTCGAAATTTAAAATTGATTTTCGATTCGTATTCTACGAAAAATTTAAAAGACTCCTCCAACTGTAGCGTGCGCCGTGCTATATTAAATGCTGTACTATTTTTCATGTTTGTTTAAAAATGTATAGAACTTCTCACTTTTACATCTTTTTACACTGTAATGACTACCCAAACCCAACCTAAAAATCAATACGAAATTAAAATCAAAAAATCGAAATGAAAAATCTATATCTAAACTTTTTAAACGTGGCTGGACAGGACATAGTCATTTTATTCCAACTCAGAACTCACAACCCTCTACACAATTATTGGTGTTTCATATAGCTTTGTTGAGCTGGTGTTCCGCCCGAAAGCGGCGCCAGGCAGTTTCGACCTTACGGTAGGAGTTACAAAACTTTACCGGGAATCAAAAGTGTTTGTCTCGGCGGGCTTACACTTTTTTTTACCTTTGAACGGCACCACCGGGAGGGCGGGGGTGCCGTTGCCGAAAATTATGTTCGAATTTTAAAATTAACATTTGATTCGTATTCTACAAATAATTAAAAGTAATTTGCCAACTATTGGTTTATTTCTATCTTGCTCCGTTCGGCGTGTATACCGCCCGAAAGCGGCGCCAGGTAGATGGGGTCTTTCGTTAGGAGATACAAAAAAAATAATCCTGGAATCAAAAGTGTTCGTCTCGGCGGGCTGACACTTTTCCACCTTTGAACTGGGTTGCATACGGCTTTAGGCTTAAGTATGGTCTGTTGAATACATAAGATAATAAAGAATAATTATCCAAAAGCATAATCAAATTAAATACAATATGCTGCCACAGTAGGAATCAAACCTACAACCCTTTGGTTTGGGGTTGAAAAGTTTGCTAGCTTTCAACTAGCAATAAAGCCAGCGTCGATGGCATGTTGAATACACCGGTTCCCTTCAGAACACCGAAGTTAAGCGACATCCAGCGAGGTTAAGACTTGGATGGGTGACCATTCAAATTCTAATTCTCGTGACGCTGGCTTTTCCCGGCCCCACTCAGGCTGGGTGAGGTCAATGTGAGTAGCAGGTTTGTGAGTTTCCTGCGAATGGAGGGTAAAACCCCCGTCGTGATATGACCATGGCAGTTGAAAGCGACGTTAAACCCCACTTAAAAAAAAAAAAAAAAAAAAAAAAAAACTAGCAATAAATAGTCTGGTACCTACAACTTGATATGGACGAATTTCAATACATCGCTGAGGCCGCTTACATACGAGTATTTTAATAACATGGTAGGATTATTATTCTATGTCGTACCGGGTACCGGGGCTACCCTAGGGCTTCGTTGTGTTCGCGCACTTGGGTCTAGGATATAGGGTGTTCCGTTGTGATACCCTACTTAGGCAGAATGAAAGTTGTCACTCCCGATCGTACTCACCCAGCCCTAGCAGAGTCGGGAATTCGCTATAGTCAATATTAACATACTGAAACACATTAATTATGGCCTGGGTAAAACCACTACTAAATGTGAAAATTATTATTCGTACTGATATTTCTGATTATCCCAGATGAGTTTAGTGTACACTATCTACTGAACCCAGTCCCATTATTAAAGTGCGAGAAGTCTTAGCATCATAATCATGCATGAGAAATGTTGCACATCTACAAAAAAATACTATTTCCACAACTTCGAATTTCCAGAAAGAGAAAAATAATAATTTCACCTAATGTAGGTCTACAGAGTATGTGACCCACTTGGAGAACCGAAAATAAATGGAATATAACTAGAACAAAACAGAAAGGACTCTAGTCCATTGAACCAAAACCGGAATTTTCAACACATCATAATCTTGTAGACCTTTGTTAGCAATAGGTAATGAGAAAACAGATACCCTTGAAGTATAAACTCAAACTGGTTTCTAGTTTCTATGTTAGATAAGAACTGTGAATTTCTTCTTGAGAATAACCGAAATTCGGATTAAAACCAGTTGCATAATATAAACGCGGTGTTTACACTGACCTTACTTACTGCATTATAATAGACAGTAGTTAATAATGTCCATTACGAACTTTTGACTTATCCTCCACAAGTGAAAAATTGTGAATCGTCCGCTAGTAGTCAAGTGGTTAACGCGCTGGTCTAGTAATCCAGGTTGCTTAGGGATCCGTTGGATCGAATCCCACCCAGTGTATGAATTTTTCCTCATTTGAGTTTGTGACCACATAATAATAAGGTTCTGAGGTTAGGTGGTAGAAAATGCTGTGAGCATTAACCTCGCCTGGTTAGCTATTAGCTAACCCGTGATTAGCTTCCACAAAAGAGTATTATTATTATTATCACGATAGGGATACCCAGCATAATAGAGTCGGGAATAGCCAGCAGAATGTCCATTCTCACAATAAGGAAATTGGTGGTTTCGATATCAACCATCTCTTGACGTTCTGGTGACTATTCCCGACCAATTATAGACACATTAGTTCCTCGTGATTGGTTCACATTGTATACACGAGTCAATTTTGAAATTTTATACTTTTGTTTATATACCTATTTTCATAAAAAATACCGAGACACCTAAAATGTTAACGTTTGATGCCTTGGTGTTTCAAACACCCGCACCCACCGTCTTACCCTACTTGATACCCGAGGTACGGCCTTCTATGTATTTCCCCTTCGTACTTTACACACGTGGCCTTAATTCTGTTTTTAATAGTCCTGCTCCATACCTGAGACATTGCGAAGTATGTGTTTTTCTAACCTTATGGCCGTGTATATTTCCTAGTCCTACTGTATGACACTAATATTTAGCATACGTCTTACTCAATAACGCATGCAAAAAATAAATGTTATAACATCGATCTAGTCCTAGGGATTTGAACTTGATCCATACTATATGAGATATACCTGCAATACTCTGACGCAAGCTTGTGTCGAAACATTTTTGACCGAAACTAGGTAAAATTTCTATCATTTAGGTATTAAATGAAATAAATTTTACGGCTGACTTTTTTTATGGTTCCTTTAAACCCATCATTTTGAAATAACCACAAGAAATAACCACAATTTGGTTATATTTATTTGAAACCTACCTAATAATTGTTCTATCAAACACATTGGCTGAGGTTTAAGTGCGCCCCATACAAATAAAAGACATAAATATTGTCTGAAATAGGTTTGGGTGCTATGAAACAATATATGGAAGTGACGGAAGGTAAGAAGTGTCGTGAAATACATACACAGAAATTGTTTATTCGTAATAATATAGTTGGGACGTTTTATTGATAATTTAGATCGTAAGAATAGTCCACTTGGTAGGTTTTGGTAGACTTTTATAGACTGGTATGAAAATGGTTGTGAATGCCTTTAGGAAAACTTCCTAAAGGCAGAGAAGTATATGGCCTTCGATCCATTCGTGAATATTGAAGATATCAAACACCTCGGCCGAGGTGTGAAGAACGCCTATACAAAGAAAGAGACAGACCGGCAGAGTGTAAGGTTACGGAAAACATAGTTCCCATGCATTTCATGTTCTTTCAGCCAGCGAAAAGTGCAACATGAATTTCAAAAATTGTGATTTTTATGGACTCTACGTTGAAAAGTAAGTTGATTTGACTTTTTGTTTGACTTCCTAGGCCAACGGGAACCCTATTTTCGAGATCCCCCATCAATCGTGAAAGACATGAAAGATTCATAAAAAAAAAAATTTGTTCTTTTTTTTTTCATACGGATCCTTTGAGACCCGACTTAGTGTCCTTAACTTGGCATTGAAGATTAAGTGAGTTGTCTATAGTGATCAAGATATAATGAAGATGAGCCCAGACCAAAAAAAATTCTAAATTATAATCGGGCGGCCCATTTGGGCGGCCTCGGGTTTTGGGAGCCCAAATCGGGAATTGAAGGATAAATCTATTCTTAAGTGGTATCAAATGAAAGATCTTGATGAGCAGATACCTAATTTATTGGTTTTATTCCTTCATCCGGTCCACTGGGTGGCACCTGGTGGCCTTTTCATTCTCTTTGGCGAGTAGGTACCTTCGAATCCTTAGCACAGTGGTCAGATCTTGACCAGTATGTATTTTTCGAGATGACCTCGCTCTCTCTTTGCAAAACTTTAATGTTTAAGTTTCCAAGTATTAATTTAGTTAGATCATTTTCTGTCCTCGTTTTTAGAAGACAACTTTGTCTATTGGTAGCATACTCGACATGAAACCCAGTCAGCGCGGGTTCGAATCCTGGCGGGGACGAAATCTTTTAGCTCTATTTTTTCAATTTGGGCTTAACGTTGTTCTGTTTTTCCGCTCTTTATATTTGATCTTGATGACGACCCTATTACCCTCGCGAGGAAAATTGTAGTAGTTGTAGAATTGGGCAATGACCTGTGGTGCGGCATTACGAAATTGTTTTTTAACAATCATGGTTGAATGGAGGTAAAATATGATGAATTAGCTCTCGTAATGTCGATGCTACTCACTAAATGTTGTGACAAAGTAGTGCCCTTGGCTAAGTGGGTAGCGTACTAGTCAGCCTGACTTGGGTTCGATCCCCATCAGGGCAGTTTTTTTTTCTCTGTCCATGTATGTCCAGATTGTCCAGGGTACACTCATACCTCGTGAGGTCTTGATAAGGGACGTCATCGAGTTCTCTCCCGACCAAAATTTTGTTCAGGTAGGTACCACGAGTTGACTCCCGCTCAGGATTTTGTCAACACCGAATTCTCTCCCGTCGATTGCATTTTTACCTGAGTTTATACCTACATAGTTTAGGCCTAGCATAAATTATATAATAGAAATACCTAATAGGCTTTCTATGTATTTTACCTAACCCTACTATGAACCCGAGGCATTGCCTTCTATGTATTATCCCTAAACCTACTATATTCCTGAGGCATGGCCTTCTATGTATTTTACCTAACTCTACTATACACTCAAGGTTCTATACCTTTTATAAGTTAGACATTTTAAAGATTTCCATATAAAAAGATGATTCTTATATAAAATACGTTCATGCCTCAATACACTAAGGCCATGGTTCAATACACTACGGTCATGCCTCAATACATTACGGCCATGCCTCAATACACTACGTTCATGCCTCAATACACTACGGCCATGCCTCAATACACTACGGTCATCGGTCATGCCTCAATACACTACGTTCATGCCTCAATACACTACGTTCATGCCTCAATACACTACGTTCATGCCTCAATACACTACGGCCATGCCTCAATACACTACGGTCATGCCTCAATACACTACGGCCATGCCTCAATACACTACGTTCATGCCTCAATACACTACGGCCATGCCTCAATACACTACGTTCATGCCTCAATACACTACGTTCATGCCTCAATACATTACGGCCATGCCTCAATACACTACATTCATGCCTCAATACACTACGGCCATGCCTCAATACACTACGTTCATGTCTCAATACAGTACGGTCATGCTTCAATACACTACGGTCATGCCTCAATAAACTACGGTCATGCCTCAATACACTACGGCCATGCCTCTATACACTACGGCCATGCCTCAATACACTACGGCCATGCCTCGGCCCGCAAAGCAGGCGACAGCCCCCTAGTCTGACCATAAGTAAAAACCGTGAATTGGGCGATTTAACGATTTAATAACATATAATAAACTACGATGTGCAATGAGCGCACCCATCAGTTCGAGTCGCGGGAAAGTTATATTTTTAGGGACACTATTATTTTTGAAAATATCATATCACAAGTTATGCCACAGAGGCATTTATACAACGAACGTAAACAGTTGCCCCGTAAGAGCAATATAAGCAAGCGTCAGAAAAGACATGTAATTCAATTTTAGAGTCAGGTGTAGTGTAATATTACACGTAATAATCTGGGTAGTTCATAAGTTGAAATCTTCTGTAAGTCGTCAACTATCTCTAAGAAAATTCTAATGTCTTTATCAGTAAGTACTGTGTCCCAATCTTTGTTTTGTGTCCAAGATCATAAAATGAACTCTCGTTTAGTTACTTTGGCCTCAGGATTAACTTTTAAGTTAATATGCTTCAAGCTAATAGAGTCAGTATCTATATGCCAGTGAATACCCAACACATTTTGGACGGGTTGAACACTTTTTATTTTAAGATAAGATTTATTTATTGGTGTACATCAAATTTACAATTTGTTTACACAAGTCAAATACATATACAGAAATGGGGCAGGGGAAGGAAAAGACATAATAGAACTTAAGAAGTAACAAACTAAGTAAATTGTAAGCTGGACCATATCACTCAAACTACAACTCAAAAATTCTTCTAAGGAATAAAAAGCCTCCTTTTTTATTTCGTCAGGAAGAGAATCGAACTTAGGACTCTTAGGGTGGAATTAATAGACGTTTTTGTAATACCTCTGTGGCGCTAAGTCACGGATTGCGTATTGTGTAATATGGGGAAAATTGACGTTTTGACGTTCAGACTTCAGTGATTGATGTTGTCTATTAATTTCGCCCTTACAGTTAGTCGACCATGCGCGCAGATTTAGCGAAGCATCATGAAAAATATCACAAGATTTAAATTTTTGTAAGGCAATATCGTCATCAGTAACTGCTGGATTATCTTTAATGCCTAGCGTCTCTAGATCCCAGAATAATCTCAAATCATGTTCTTGAGTTAAAGGTCTGATTTCTGATAGTTGAGCGGTCTGTCTTTTATCTCTTCAATAACAAATGGGATCTTGAGGTCGTTGTGGATTGTTTTTTTACAAGTTTAAACAAGGTACTAACTTGTGATCCACACTGAATGAAAAAATACCTGAATCATATTTTTTCAAATGGCCCAAGTGATGGATTTTTTTTTGATCCCTTCGCACGTAAAATGACCTTTTCTAATGAGATTTTGGCTCATCTGATGAACTCCGTCGCTTCGTAAAGATTAATAATAATAGGGAATATCTCAGAGTTGAATTTGTACAGACAAGCTGGGGTAATCTAGTGCGAGTAGTCTCTAGATGCCTCAGTGTCTAGCTGTCTACTGCTGGTATCATCCCTGGATCAGACTACTCGTCTACAGTTGTAGGTACGAGTAGGAATGTTACGCGGGCCAGGCTACTTGTCTAAAATCAGTCCGAGAGTCATTTTATTTGGCAATAGGTGAGTTCGGTGCGAAGATTACCCGCACCTTTTTCGCATGTATGAATTCGGTGCCGCCTAAAAAAGGTGATGTACGAGTTCGGTGCGGTCTTAATGACTTATAAATTGATTTTTTGTTTATAATGTACTAGTTGCTTGTTACCATTCATCCTGCTGTTATTAAGTTAGTAGATTATTTTGTAGATAGTTACATTCAGCAAGACTGTCCATTTCCTCCTTGAAGGCCATGCCTTGGGTTTATAGTAGGGTTAGATAAAATACAATGAAGGCCATGCCTTGAGTTTATAGTAGGTTTAGGTAAAATACAATGAAGGCCATGCCTTGGGTTTACAGTAGGGTTAAGTAAAATACAATGACGGCCATGCCTTGGGTTTATAGTAGGGTTAGGTAAAATACAATGAAGGCCATGCCTTGGGTTTATAGTAGGGTTAGATAAAATACAATGAAGGCCATGCCTTGGGTTTATAGTAGGGTTAGGTAAAATACAATGACGGCCATGCCTCGGTTTATTAATTGAAGGCCATGCCTATAAGGAAAAAATTACTATAATTACCTGATCATCAGGGCAAGTACCAGGGCACCGAATTCATACATGACCTTTTTTAGGCGGCACCGAATTCATACATGACCTTTTTTAGGCGGCACCGAACTCATACATTTTTTTATTTTCCGCACCGAACTCATACATAGCCTTTTATTTCGATAAAGGTTGATAGGATTAAATCTATAAGTATTAGGTACCAAATGAACGGTTGCGAGACTTGTTTCAAAATACATGGCGCAAATAACCGTAGGTTCACTGGCGATCAAAACTTTGATCGCCAACCCTAGGCGACCCCGCCGCTTTCAAAGGTGAAAAAGTGTCTGCCTGCCGATACGAACACTTTTGACTCCTATCATAAAACTAACTTGTTCCTAATCCTAGATACTCAATATTATGTATTCGTATGTTTTGTATTTCTGTATCCATGAGACCTGTGGTATCTATTGATGACTCACACTCGAGAGGTTTATCAGTTCATGAGTGCCTTTCTCGTTTTCAACAAGAGATTCTATGAATCATTGAACGATGTGAAAACAATGGCTTTTTAAGACAAATATAAAAACCGGTGATAGAGCAGTACCCTTTGAATTGCTTCTTATTTTTTTGTCTTCTTATTACTTTCCTTATCCTATAATAAGGAAAGTATTGTATTCGTCGAAAATTTGACCTATTTTTTTTTCACATTTCTGGACGAATCAGCCTCAGTATATCTAAGAAGATGTTTTCAGCCATTTGTTCCGCGCGTCCGCTTTGACCAACTTTTATTATTATTTATCCTAGATTGAGGTTGTGACATATCAAATTTATTGATTATGAAGTGTTGATTACGAATTGGGCATTGATTTTTAGCTATCTGTTACCGTTGAGTCACCAGTGGCTGAACTCGACTTCTTTTTGGGGGACAAGGAAAGTCGTGTGATGTTAACTCCAGAATTTGTTCGAATAGACATAGATTTTTGCTTGTTACTTCAGAGAAATTTAGTAATCGGATTCACGAGGAAGTATGGAGTCCATAATTGGCAGAGTAATTTTTGCTTTTTTAGCTAAAAGTAGTGTTTTGAAAACCTGTAAAATCGAGTGATTGATAAATCTATGTTGTATATACTTTACCTTGACAATTCTTTTAGTTTCTTAAATTACCCATGTAATGAAACATAAATAATTATATAAGTAACAAAAAAGATTCCGATATTTAGTCGATTTGGAGCTATTACCTTGTTTCTTGTAATTGAAATAGTGCCAAGTGTAAAACATGTGATTCCCTACTCAAGACCCTAGGACCTAGGAAAATCTACGAAAGGATTACATACACAACTTTGCACAAAACACAAGAAAAATGATCTCAGACCATCAACATCAACGAGTCAATTGGTGGAGAAATCTGCGGCTCATGAACCTCAACAATAGAGAAAAAGAAGATTACGCTTTCACAAGCAGAAGCTCAATTTCAGGTGACACCGTCAATGATGTTTTGGCGAGAATGACAGCGCTTGATGGTGTAGTAGGTCAAGTCAAACGATCCGACAGAGCTTCTCCGAGCTTCGTGTATAAATAGAACTTCTTCTTCTTTCACTTTGTCTTTCCTAATCCTACTTGGGGTCGGCATTGTTCAACTTCATTTTTGAGGTTGGTTGTGGCAAATGTTTTACGGCTAGATGACCTTCCTAACACCAACGATTCTATTTGATTTTTCGCTGGGAATCGTACCAGCTACCCACATTAAACTTAGCCAGCCTGGGTAGGGCCGGCATTGCCAGGCTCACGTGTTTGGGGGAACAGAATTTTCTTTGTGAAAAGTCTGCTCCGACCGGGAATTGAACTCAGAATCTCTGTACTACGGGCAGTAGTCACAACCGTTACGCCACGGAAGCTGGCGTATATAAATAGAACTTGATCTACACATTTATTGTTATTATTTTTATACTAAATTTGTACATTGTTAATAGAATGTTGAAAGAAGTAATTCATAAACCATTTTTATTTATTGAAAAACACAAAAAAATGTTGTTTTTTTGTAGTATGTGTAGGATGAGAGAAAATACACGTTCAAATTTTCAGAAATGGAACTGATTTATTCATGGATCAAGCTGCCAGTCCATAAGGGAAATACATAAATCGTGGATGAACAAACTACAAGATCTAACAGTTTGCCTTTATCATAGGTATTTTAAAGCGCTATCAAATCCCGTTATCCCAAGATCGCTAATTTTCAATTCCGATTTTTCGGGATTGAAACAGTCCCAGGATTGTAAACCATAAATACGAATCAAATGTCAATTTTAAAGTTCGAAAATAATTTTTGGCCAACCGTGATTGCCGCCCCTTGCGGTCTCCGCCCAAGACAACTCCTTTTGGATTCCAGGATTTTTTTTGTCTCCTACCGTAAAGGTAGGATCACACTATATGGCACAGATGCCATATTTTCTATGGCGAGAAAGAAAAACGAATGGCACATATAATATATGACACTTATACAATGCCATATAATGTGGCAAAAAAACTCTATGGCATTGTATGTCTTCCCCCTTGCCATAGACAAGCCTGCCAGTCGTCACCATATCATATTGTAGACCATGTGTGTGATGAAGCACTCACACGAATGCCATAGATCCTGCCATACGTCTATGGCACTTGTCGCCATAGACAAAAATAGTTTTATGGTCATGTAAACAAAGACCGATCACACGCTATGGCAAGGGAGATTGGCATATTATATGTCGCTCTGCCATATCGTGTGATCCTACCTTAAGGCCGCAACTACCTTGTGACGCTATCGGGCGGAATGCCCGCCGGACGGAGAAAAAAAAACGAATAGGATACCTTTAAAAAAATTGTAGTATTGAGTCAATTTCAAATTTTAAATATATTTTTGGCCATCCCTACATTCGCTGGGAATCGTACCAGCTACCCACATTAACCTCACCCAGCCGGAAATGCTACCCTCATATGAACGGAGGGAACAGAATTTTCTGTGTGAAAAATCTGCTCCAACCGGGGATCGAACTCAGGATCTCTGGACTCGGGCAGTAGTCACAACCGTTACGCCACGGAGGCTGGCGTAACGCTTGTGACTGGCATACAACCACACAACTTCTTAATAATTAATTATTAATACATGTACATATTTATATAGACCGACGAGTGAGCAAGAAGATTTGCGTGAAACGACAAGAAGACTTCAAGAAGACATATTTGAAAGGAGATGACGAATGAACAAATTATTCGACCAACTGTGATTTCCGCCCCTCGGCGGCTCCTCCGACCCGGGGATAGGGCCGCAACTAGCTCGCGACGCTTCAGGCGGAAGAACCGCCGAACGGAGCAAGATAGAAAAAGCTAATAGTCGGAAAATCCCTTTGAATTTTTTTGTAGAGTAAAAAATCAAATTTAATGTCGATTTTCCCCTGTATCATCACCCTGGACAATGTGTATCCCTATTGTTCACTATGACCTACGAAAACTAGACAAAAATATTGCTTTCCCTCAAGAAAAATTACACGCTTACTACTCCGTCATAGATAAAATATCTGACTATTATTTATTGTTTACCGATGAATACAAAAATGCAAATCATGTGTCAGCCGCTTTTTTTGTAATGAAAACTACAACTTTAGTATGAAACTAAATCCCCTATGTTGAATTAGCAATGCCGACCTTACAGCTAAACTGTATGCAATACACTTTATTATAATATGACGTATCTTCATGTTCACAAATAACAATCGAAAAATTTCTAATCTGTTCTGACTCATTGAGTGCCATTCAGTCGTTACAAAATTTTCCCTCCTCTAACTCCAAAGCACAAGAAATTATAATATAATAATATCTATCCTCCACAATAATACGTAAACATAAATTACAAGCAGTCACCGTGGCAGAGTGAGTTAGCGCGCTAGGCATTGCATGCATGGTGACCTGGGTTCGATTCCCAGCGGGACAGGAATTTTTCTGCTCTGTACTTGGATTTTCGGGGTCTACTTATACATCGTGAGGAAAAATGAGTAGTTACTTGTGTGAGTAACGACCAGTAGCGGCATTACCAGAGTAAAAAGAAATTAATGTAAGTAATAGAATTCGAAAAGTACAGGAGGCTCTTAGTAATGCTGTGCTACCCACAAAAATTGTGAAGAGGCCTTGTGCTTCACCACAAACGAAATCATACATACAACATAAATTCCATCTAGAATTCTTATGGATCCCCTCACACAGACCAACTCGAAAAAGAAGGGATTGAATAGTACCTATAACATCCCGCTGATTAATAGAATACCGATCCATGATTACAAGAATGTTGTGAATGGCACAATGGCATGATGAATGGAAAAATTTAACTGAAAACAAATTGCGAGAAATAAAGCCTGAGAACAATCCTTGGCACCCCCCTTTCTACATGAAAAGGATCGAGCAGGTCTCTCTCACACGTCTCCGCATTAGACACACTACCGCACCCATTGTTATCTAATAAAAAAGAACCCTCCCCCTTTCTGCAAAGTTTGTTCATGTAGATTAACAGTAAAACACATCCTAAGAGATAGTATTAAGTACCAAACGTTAAGAGACCCAGATGATTTAATATTTTGCTCAATTGAAAATGAAAGTGCCATTATTATTATTATTATACAACTCTCTATTAGATACAAAAGGACATTATGTACAATTGTACATACAAATAATAATTTTAACAGTGAAAAAATGAAGAAAAAAAAAACAATATATACAATAAAAATGAAAAAGAATAGAAAATATTTGAAAACATATGTCCTAACTAAAGGGTGGGGTTATTGCCTATGGCAATCTCTTCAACCCAACCCTTATGCCATCTTAACTTTTCTGAATAAAACTAGATTAATAATGTAATTTTTTTATAGTGTAGAAATATAACATCACTAATGTTGGCACACTTCAATAAATTTCACAATTTTTTTTTTCGATTTATGAACATTTTTTTTTTACCAACTGTGATTGCCGCCCTGGGCGTGTTTAAGGGTGGAAATTATCCGCCAAACGGAGCAAGATAGAAAAAAAACAATAGTCGGAAAATACCTTTAAATTTTTCGTAGAATAAAAATCAAATGTCGATATTAATATATGAACATATTTTTCGACAATCTCATAAAAAAACTGATTACCTATGTTTTTTACTCTATATAAACTTATATCCATCAAGTGACCATTTAATATGACAAAAGTAATATGAATAAAATAAAATTATAACTAGCACTAAATAAAGATACAGGAATCAGTAGAGAATAAAAAGTCAAGAGAAAAGAAAATGTCTAAACTTAATGCGTAGGTAGGTGTCTCAATAAAACTCTTCACATAACAGGGAGTTTTGAAAAAAAAAAAAAAAAAAAAAAATGGGTGAAAATAAAATAATAATATTATGATTTTTTTATCCACTTCTTCTTCTTCTTACCGAACCAAAACCCATGACCGAACGAACGAGCCGGTCCACTTTGGTCAGGATTTTTCGGTCCGGTCAAATAAAAAAAAGTGAATTTCAGTGACCAGGTCAGCTTCGGTTCGCTTCGTTCACATAAAAAAAAACCGCTTTTAGTGTAAGGACGCAACGACCTGGCGACGCTTCCGGGCGGAATATCCGCCGAACGGAGCAAGATAGAAAAAAACCAATAGTCGGAAAATCCCTTTAAATTTTTCGTAGAACAAAAATCAAATGTCGATAATAATATATGAACATATTTTTCGACCAACTTTGATTGCCGCCCCTGGGTGTCTCCGCACACCCGGGGGTGGCGTTTTAGGGTGGAAAAGTGTCAGCTCGCAGAGACAAATTCTTTTGATTCCAAGAATTTTTTTCTTAATTCCGAGCGTAAGGCCGCAACTACCTGGCGACGCTTCCGGGCGGAATATCCGCCGAACGGAGCAAGATAGAAAAAAACCAATAGTCGGAAAATCCCTTTAATTTTTTTGAAGAACAAAAATCAAATGTCGATATTTATATATGAACATATTTTTCGACCATCTGTGATTGCCGCCCCTGGGCGTCTCCGCCCACCCGGGGTGTCGTTTTAGGGTGGAAAAGTGTCAGCTCGCAGAGACAAATTCTTTTGATTCCAAGAATTTTTTTCTTAATTCTTAGTGTAAGGCCGCAACGACCTGGCGACGCTTCCGGGCGGAATATCCGCCGAACGGAGCAAGATAGAAAAAAACCAATAGTCGGAAAATCCCTTTAAATTTTACGTAGAACAAAAATCAAATGTCGATAATAATATATGAACATATTTTTCGACCGACTTTGATTGCCGCCCCTGGGCGTCTCCGCCCACCCGGGGGTGTCGTTTCAGGGTGGAAAAGTGTCAGCTCGCAGAGACAAATTCTTTTGATTCCAAGAATTTTTTTCTTAATTCTTAGTGTAAGGCCGCAACGACCTGGCGACGCTTCCGGGCGGAATATCCGCCGAACGGAGCAAGATAGAAAAAAACCAATACCTAGTCGGAAATATTATCAACCGAGCGACCCCTAAATTAATACATGTAAATAGACCGACGAGTGAGCTAGAAGATTAGCGTGAAGTTCTTGGACGACATATTTGAAAAAAGCCCCTTCAAAAATAAATTTAAAGAAAAGAAGATAAAAACAATACTTCCGATTTCTAATATTAGAAATTTCTCGGAAGTAAAATAAACAATCATACAAAAATAAAAAATTTCATAATATCCTCTACTCTACGACACTACCACGAAGTCTCTGTAGCTGCACACGAAAAACACCCTTAGCTAGAGAGACCACGAGACACCACCGAAAAACAGTGATTTCCACGATGTGAGTAACATTAAAAAAAAAAAAGAAAATCTCCAATTTCCTCAGAAACATACCAGTCCAATGTTTTTTAAAGAAAAATAGCATAAAATTATTAAAATATTATGGTTATTCATTGAAACAATTACACGGACCTGATTTTGTCCTTGTACTTGTTCGTGTGTATGTGTATGTCCTTCCTATTGTGTGAAATTCCAGGTGGGCTCTCTAGCTATATGGCGCACATGCACCCATCCACACACACATACACACACCCATCCATACACACCCATCCACACACACACATCCACACACACACATACACACACATCACCACACACATCACCACACACACACACACCCACCCACCCACACACACATACACACACCCATCCACACACACACATCCACACACACACCCACCCACACAAACCACACACTCACCACACACATACACACACCCATCCACACACACACACACCCATCCACACACACACATCCACACACACACACATCACACACACACACACACACACACACACACACACACACACACACACACACACACATCATCACTGTAAATTTCAAAATCCCGAGCCAAATCTATGATAGCGGATATTGATAATGTAGCAAACTTGCCCATATTTCGAGAACGGTTTTTCAGAATATGGCAACAAAGGGCTCAAATAAAATCATGTGATGTTCTCAGACAGTTTTTACAATAAAAATATAGGTCCTCGCGATAACTTTTAAGTTCCGTGCTGAAATCTGTAAAAAACGTGAAAAGTCTGAAAAAAATGGTCGAAATTTCGAATATTCTGGTTTCTATCTCGAGAACGGTACGTCAGAATGTGGCCTAATATGAATTAAATGAAAGCTAGTTTTGTCTAATGTGTTATTAAATAATAAAAAATATAGGTCCTCGCGACAAATTTTAAGTTCCGCGCTGGAATCTGCTAAAAAACGTGAAAAGTCTGAAAAAAAGGTCGAAATTTCGAACATTCTGGCTTATATCTCCAGAACGGTACGTCAGAATGTGGCCTAAAATGAATTAAATGAACGCTAATTTTGTCTAATGTGTTATTAAATAATAAAAAATATAGGTCCTCGCGATAGATTTCAAGTTCCAGGGAAAAGACTGTCTTAAAATAGGACCCTTCCTCAAGGAAATACTTGAGGAAGGTCATAACTCAAGGACGGTTTGGAATTTCGGACTTTTGATAGTTTTCCTGATATCGTACGGCAATTTTACTTGGGGTCATCTCTCATCAAATTTTTGCTATCTCTTACCGTTTCGCCTAAACAATTCGGACACACAAAGATATTACAAAGATACAAAGATACAAAGCCCGTCCATATTTCTCATTTATATATAGAGATGAAACTGTATAATATATGCAAACAAGGACCAAATACATAGCAATCTGGTGTGTGTGTGTGTGTGTTGTGCGAGAAGTTGTGAGTTTGGATTCTGAACTAGTGCAGGAATCTGCCTCGATTATTTGAGACTTTAATAAGTTAGTATTATCGGAATTCCATTAACTAGGTTACACTGTTAGGGGAAGAAAAAAATCAATAGGGTAATCTGGCTCTCATTCCAGAAACCACTCTCACTCTCATGATCCCAAATCTCCCTTTCATCCGTCACAAAACGCACTCTGATTGGTTAATTTGCACGAAATAAACAATCAGAGTGCGTTGTGTGACGGTTGAAAGGGATATTTGGGGATTATGAGAGTGAGAGTGATTTCTGGAATGAGAGCCTGATCACAATGCTGAATTACCCTCAAACTGTTATCTTATCTTTGACTTAGTACCTACCTAGTTTTATTAGCTATACTTTGTATCATGTTAATGATAATTTATGTGTGATACTCATGTTAAGGAAAGCACCTAAGTAAGTACAGTGACGGGAGATACCATAACTTGTGACGTGCACAATAAAATAATAATAATATCACCTTATTCATACTGCCCGATGAGGACTATATTAAGCCCCATAATTCCACCAGTAAACCCAAGACATATTATTATGTGGTAAAAATCTCAAATAGGAGGATAACTGTCCCGGCTCGGTTTCGAACCCACGACCTCTGGAATCTCTGGATTCACAGAGTGCCGCCTTTACCACTGAGCAACCGGGACAGACTAAAATGTATGTAACCGCGGCATTGTTCTATCTTAGCGTTGGTACTAAATTTTTATCTTCTAAGTTTTTTTGCCAGGGATATTCATAGAGCTCTGAAAATGCAACTTACAGAAACAAAAGTGGATTTTTTAAATGAAATTTAGGTGAATGACTAAAATACTGACTAGTTAACATATTTGTGTTAATCACTTTAGTGATGTCACAACTACTCAAACTCGCTTCATTAAAACTTTGCTGAACTGGGACTTGAACCACCGACCTCCACATTACAAGTCCGCCACCTTATCTTTTTTTGGGGGGGGGGGGGGGGTTTAACGTCGCTTTCTACTGTATGGTCATATCACGATGGGGGTTTTACCCTCCATTCGCTGGAAAATCACAAACCTGCTATCCACATTAACCTCACACAGCCTGGGATTGGCCTGAATGCCAGCATCACGAAGTCTTCACCTCGCTGGACGCTGCTTAACTTCAGCGATCCTACGAGAACCGGTGCATTCAACGCGCCATCGACGCTGGCGCCACCTTATCGATGTAGCTACTGAAGCCGGTTTGTGGGTAATACTCACAACTGACGACTATTCTGGAATGTATTACGAACGAGCGAATTTGTTGGGTGTATTTATACGTGGCATTCAACCACTGTTTGATCAGACCAAATGATCTTTCTAACCTCCATATCTGTAACATCACCCATTTTCCGCAGAACACCACAACAGCAAGTTATACGAATAAAAATAATAATGGCCGATGAAAAGCCATAGTTACCATGGAAACTGTCACTTTGTAACTCTGCGTCATGGGGTCATAATAATGTCCTGTTACCCTCCTGCTTCCATTAGTTATCATCTAAATCCTCAGAGGGGTAAGATTTACAACACCTCCTGGTCCATTGATCCTATGCAATTCTACTGTCCCTCCTTATATTATGCTCTGAAGAAAAAAGATTTTTGGCTTTCAAGGATCTTATTTCAAGTCATTTCCAGGGTATAATATTAACCCTCGAAGGCCTGAATTATTTTTGACTCGTACTCTTCATCCAAAGTTCAGAACACGACTGGGGCTGGAAAATTAATCTGATTTAACTAACATTTTGTTCCTATGAGAGATAGAGAAGTACACGATAATTCTGATTCAAATTCAAATTGTCACAACATGTTTTCTCACACACTCGATTAAAAAAAATGACCGTTGCTGTGACCATATGGTCACCTTGGAGGGTTAATGAAAAATTTTGAGGGGTGTGTTTTACAATACTCTGTGGTCCTTTGATCTCATTTACAGCTTCTTTTCTTAAATATCTAACCAAGCGAATCTATTAGATAATATCCCATTCTTGTTAAATTTCTATTACTCGCACATTTTAGAAGTAAGTCTTACAATAATAATAATAATAAGGATAAAAATAGGGTTACATATAGGTGCGTGAGTTTTATGGTTTTATGACACCAAGATTTTATGGCACCGGTAAACCCTAAAACCCTGCTGTTAACCCTAAAACCCTGCGTGTGTACCTCCCAAAGTTTATGATCAAGATTATACTTTGTTTCTTATTACAAAATCTGGGAGATAGGATTAATTTTGTTTTTATTTTACAGGAAATTTTATTGTGACCATCAAGCCGTAACTGTCAGATAGATGCAGTAAGAACTGACCGAAAGAAGGCGGGCTTTAATCCTGGAGGTCGGTTGTTCAAGTCCCAAGTTCAGCAAAGATTTCGTAAAGCGAGTTGGAGTTGCTGGGGTTTCACGAAAGTGCAAATTAATACAAATATGGTAAACTCTTGTTAACTACAAAATGAAATTTTATGCAAGCCCTAAAAATATATCTTCAATTTGTATTAGCCAGCGTTGATGCCACCAGTTCCCATTTTGTCAATAAAAGTTATATGGTTGACCGACCATTCAAATTTGAACTCTCGTGATGCTGGCTATTCCCGGCCCCACTCAGGCTGGGTGAGGTTAATTTACGCAGCTGGTTTGTAAGATTCCAACAAATGCAAGGTAAACTCCCCTCGTGATATGACCATACTTTTCAATTTAACTCATTTTTTCTCACGAGGTATCAAAGTACGGAGCAGAACAATTTCGATCAGCCGGGATTCGAACCCAGGTCACCTGTGCGCAAGCATTTTACGCTACACCACTTGACCACGGTGACTACTTTGATAAATTTATAAATAATCGAAACACTTCTCACTTCTATGCCAGCGTCGTCGATGGCGCGTTGAATGCACCGGTTCTCGTAGGATCACCGAAGTTAAGAAACGTCTGGTGAGGTGAAGACTTCGTGACACTGGCAATCCGGCCCAAACCAGGCTGGATGAGATTAATGTGGTTAGCAGGTTTGTGAGTTTCCTGCGATGGCAGGTTAACAGCCCCGTCGTGATTATTATATTATTATACATATTATGCTTTATTAGGTAAGACAAAATATATACAGTAAAATACAATGAAATTATAAAGAAAAAATAAATAGATTGAACAAAGAAACAAGAACAAAAAAGAGAATAAAGCTAATGCCCTACCCAAAGAGCGGGGTTATTGCCTGTGGCAATCTCTTCCACCCAACCTTTGATATAACCCTTTGATATGCAGTTGAAAAAGACATGAATCACCCCCCTCCCCCAAAAAATACCTTTCCTGTTTATACTGATTATCCAAGAAACCGACATTGCGCCCTTCGACACTGCTAAGAACTTTCCTCTTGATAAGAATCAGCTGATTACACTCGTGTGACGTCACACAACCGGCTGATAGCAGCTATCAGATACCCAAGAATAACTGCCTAATACTCTACATTATAGTCATTTACCTTGATCATGACTCTGGCAGGTGAGGTGAAACCCGAGAAATAGAGGTGCATTGATATAGGTATTTATTTATAAAGTCCCGGAAGAGAAAAAGTTATGTAAAAAAAAAGAAGTTATAAAGTCCAATCTGGTTTAATTTTTAATCGTAATATGTAAATGAGAAATATGGGCGGATTTGTGTGTGTGTGTGTGTGTGTGTGCGCGCGCGTGTGTGGTATGCGATGTGTGGTGTGTGTTTGTTTGTGTGTGTGTTGTGTGCGTGCGATGGGTGCTTGGCGAAGCGGGTGCAGCCCGCTAGTATGTAATAATATATTGTATTTAGCATTCTTAGAGTCATTGTTTAAATCTGAATGTTAAAATTTATATACAGTGAAAATAAAACACGTGTGAA
The DNA here is from genome assembly GCA_024516035.1 of Bactericera cockerelli. NCBI lineage: Eukaryota > Metazoa > Arthropoda > Insecta > Hemiptera > Triozidae > Bactericera > Bactericera cockerelli. The sequence goes on from JAMCCL010000197.1 coordinate 54,326, forward strand.
GTTGAAAATAATAATACCTACTCTTTAGTGGAAGGTAACCACCAGGCGAGGTTATAATGCTCGAAGTATTCTACCACCTAACAATCAGAGTCTTCTTATTATGTGGTAACAACTCAAATTAATGAGAAAAAATTCATACCTTGGGTGGAATTTGAAACAACGGATCCCTACGCTACCTGCGTTACCAGATTAGTGCCTTAAGCACTTGACTACCAATAATGTATGGCCTTCAAGAAACCGGCAGTATTTTTTTCTTACCGTAGTTTCCTGCTAAAAAAAAGTTCTTGTTCGCGGGAAACCTCTGTAAGGTACGGACCAAAAGTTTTTTTCCCCATTTTATACACAAGTTTCCTGCTTACACAATTCCTGTTTATACAGGTTTCCTGCTCACACAAATCCTGTTTATCCAGGTTTTCTGCTTACACAATTTCTGTTTATCAAGGTTTTGAATCCTACAAGCCACACAAGCTACAGAGGGTCGTCTTCAAAAATTGCTTCTGAATGAGTTGGAAATTTTAATATATTGGGAGTTCAAATAATTGCTTCAACAAATAATGTGCCGAATGTGCAAACTCAATAAACAGCACATTAAACGTTACATTTTTTTTGGGGGTTTAAAGATGCTTTCAACTACATGGTCATATCACGACGGGGATTTTACTCTCCATTCGCTGGAAACTCACAAACCATCAACTCAAATTAACCTCACCCAGCCTGAGTTGTCTTTTGGGAATAGCCAGCATCACGAGGGTTCGAAATTGAATAGTCACCCATCCAACCTCACTGGACGTTGTTGAACTTCAGTTTTAGAACAAGAACTATAGAGTATCCAACGTGCCATTGACGCTGCTAACTTTTAGTTTTTTATTTTACAAAAAAAGCTAAAATAGTAATAATAATAATATCATGACGCTTTAACAAAAGTGTATCGTTCTTTTGAGATATAAGCGAAAATCCAAAGGGTCTCATTCCTCTTTTCGCCTCCTTTCAACCCCCTTCACCCCCCCCCCCTAACTCCGTTTCCTCCCTCCCATCCAAGACACCAGGACTTTTAGTATATGTTTACTTTCTCACCCTCTCGTGAACAAGTATTCCAAGGAATTGGGTGCGTCGCCTCTCACTCACTCCAAAACCTATCCTTTGACTAGCCTGTATTCAGACAAGAGGTCAATGGCCTCTCCTGTCGATTCCTGTGTCAGTTCCTGGAAGAGGAACTTTCAATTTTCTAAGGTAGAGAGGTATCAGTAACTTCTGGAATTGCTAGTGAAAGAGCACTATAAGAAAACACCTGTAAAATGCACACACGTCTAGCGAAAATGCAACAACTGAAAATGATTTAGTTCCTGATTGACTATTTAAAACAATTTAATTAAAATTATTTTTAATTAAATTAGAGTTGTTATTTAAAATGTTAACTCGTAATTCTCGCATATTCCTCATTGAGAAATAAAGTTACATAATTGAAATAAATAATTAAAGGCGTCCACAAACACCTGAGCGTTGATAATTTAAATCATACTAAAATTTTATCGAGTTTCGTTAGAATGATATGCATTGATAACGCAAAACAAACAAAATGTTTAATTGGTTTTTTTTTAAAAGTAATTAAATTTTCGTTATCCTCCACTGACATAGAAATTAAACGGTCAGCTGATAAAAAAAAATTAACGGACATTTTTATTTACTTTTTAATGTTTACCGAATCGATTTAGGGTCAAAAAATACTCGAGGATGTATTAAATTTCGATTTTAAGTTTAACAACGCTGTGAAAGACAATAACGTACTGGTGTTGGACGAATGCTTACTGGAATAGGTACTCAGCATTGTTGATGTCCTTCAAATGAACTAATTAGTATTGTTAGTGAGTGAAGCTCGCCATCGATTATACGTAGTCAATCTCTGTTGTTGGATCACGTGATTGATGTGTTTGGGAAGTTGGCCACAGTTTGGACAGTTTTGATATTGTATTCAAGCGATGGAGAAATGAATATTTATCATCATAATTTACCTACTATACCTGTCTGGCGCTCTGACAGTCTAAATAGTGCACTACTTTGCCTACCTATACCTACTTGTAAGTGCCTAATTCACATGTAAGTTGAGAACTTTTTATTAACAATTATGCAGTTGCTATGATTTTTCCGCTTTCCTTTTCATTATTCTGCTATGATCTTGTCGAAAATAACCAACAGTTTCTCAGCCATAGCACAGATCGCGAAAACATCTGAAGAGACAAGAGGCTGTTGTTTTATATAAATTAGTACGTCTGACTACGAAATAAAATAATAACTAACTGAAAACACTATGGCCCAGGTGTATAGTCACTAAGAGGTGTATAGACCACAAGCGTCTACAGCTCTACACCTACAGTAGCTCCTGTTTCATGGCTATGAAATAAGAAAGGCTGTGAAACACTCATCTTTTTTCTTTCTTTTTTTAAAGAGAAAAAAAGAAGATTCGTTATTATACTAAGCAATATTTAAGGTTC
>JAMCCL010000198.1:0-56462 GCA_024516035.1 Bactericera cockerelli
AATTTAAAAAATAAATAAATATTGTATAATGATGTGAACTGAAATTTATATATAAAAAAAATTATAAATTGAAAATACGATCATTTATGTATGAATGGTACAAATATACATGTGTTGAATAAATAATATAAATAAATATAAATAAATAAAGTTTTTATTGCAAATAATTGTTTACACAAAATTACAAAGTCAAAATAATACAAAATGATAGAGTAAACATAACATAGATCAGTAGAATTAAACTTGTGAATTAAAATTAACTAAAAGTTAGGGTATAAAATTCATTATAACTATAAATTGGTTCTCTATGAGAAAATTTTCCATGTACTTTATAAATTCTCTCATAGAGAGATCTCTTATTTTAGGGGGTAAATGGTTGAAAAGTTTGATGGCAATATAATCAGGTGAGCACATAGCTTTAGAGGTTCTACATTTTTGTTGTACAATGGCCCTAGAAGATGCATACCTTGTGTTGTGTGAGTGTATATCTCTAACTGTGGTGTAATTATTTATGTTTTCTTAATAAATTTTAATTGGCTCATAACATATAATGCGGGTATAGTGAGAACTTTTAAGTTAATGAATAATGGTTTACAATGTTCTCTAGAAGAGTTTCTGGTTATTATTCTAATTGCATTTTTTTGCCTTCTCATTATCAGTTGTACATGGCCTGCAATGCCCCAAAAACGTATGGCATATGTTGCAACCGATTCAAAAAGAGACTGATAAGACATTTTAAGAATATTGATTGACACGTGATCTCTTAACTTATAAAAAAGATAGTTAATGGATGCTAGTCTTTTCGAGAGTTTTTCAATATGGTTATGCCACCTAAGTCTGCTGTCAATATCCAGCCCTAATAGTCGAGCTGATTTTATGTTGGATATTTTCTCGGAAAGATTGAAAACATATTTTTTCCATTTTATCAACATTATTGTGCAGTAGATTGTCTTTGAACCATGTTTCCATTGCACTTAGTAACATGCGGGATTTCATACTTGCTGTTTCTTCTGAGTCTTCAATAATTAAAATGGACGTATCGTCTGCATACTGATACAGCGAAAGAGCACTATTATTAGTGGGAGTGACATCAGTGAAAACATTTGCACCCGCAGTGGCATTGTAAGTGATGTCAGCATTTACATCATAATCATTAAGAGCAACAATTTCAGCATCACTATATACAATACTGGGATTCTGGTTTAGAGCAGCAGAAGCTACAGTAAAATGAACATTGTGATCAGCATTAGCTGTATCAGTAGCAGAGACACTAGAACTTGTATCATTTTCAAAATGAGGGACACATATTTCAGAAACATATCTTGTTTGATTTTGAGGGGGAACGGTGGAATATTTTTTAACAAGTATATATATGTCATTTATATATATGTTGAAAGGAGAGGCCCAAGGATTGACCCCTGAAAAACTCCGTGGTTCACTCCTCTTACATCAGAAAATTTGCTCGCCCACTCTACAATTTGGGATCTTGAACAAAGGAAGTCTATCAGAAAACTTAGTGCAGCACCTCTCACACCCATAATACTCTAACTTTTTATGCAGAAGTGTATGGTTAACTGTATCAAAGGCCCGACTTAGATCTAACAATGCTAGATGAGCTGCTAGACCTTTATCAAGTGAGGAATAAAATAGATGAGAGTAGCTTTTCAATGAGATCATATGTGCAAAGTCCTTCGCGAAAACCAAACTGATGTGGAGAGAGTGTGTTGTTTGTTTTGATGAATTTTAGAAGCCTGGTGCGGTAAGTTATTTCATATATTTTAGAGATAATTGGTGTTATAGAAATAGGTCTATAGTTTTCAGGGTCACTTCTGCTGCCTTTTTTGAAGACAGGGACAACACGTGTAAGTTTAAGTTGTCTGGGAAAGTGACCATCCCTAAAACTAAGATTTATGAGTATTGTGAGTGGAACACATAGGACTGATGCAAATGATTTTATGAATGGAACATTCATACCATATATGTCCAAAGCAGTAGAATTTTCAGGTTCATAATCGTTTTAAATATTTCTAATTCATTCGCAGGTTCCAATTCTATGGTATTTTGTGTTTGCGGTGAGTTTTCTACATATCTCATAGCATCTTGTATGTTGAAATTTTCACTGAGACTATCAACTAGTGATTTTGGCTTTTCCACAAAAATTTCGTTAAAGATATTAGGGTTTATGTTTATGTTTGTTGTAGTATCAGAAAGACTCCGGTGAGGATTTATAATTTGCCAACATGTTTTTGAACAATTTGATGAGGAGGAAATCTTTTCACTGTTGTATTTTATGTTGTTTTTATTAATGAGTTCTTGATATTTCTTTTTGTTTAATTTCAGTGAATTTTTTAGCCAAGGGTCTGCTATTAATGAGGAGTTTCTAAGGTCAAGTAGGAACCTGTACTCATCCCTAAGTTTTATAATTTCTTCTGTCAGTGGGACATTTTTGTGGTTTGGAGGTCTATTTTTTGTTTTTTTGAGCGGGAAAATTTCGTTGAAAAGTTTGAGAAAAATATCCAGAAGTAGTCAAAGGATAGTTCCGCATTTGGAAATTTCTGGAGTTCCTGTATCCAGTTTGTATGCCATAGATGGGTGGCAATGGTACGTACGCTTACTATATTATTTAGTTTTCTACATAATCTATATGTTTGTTTTTGTTGGACTTGAGGGAATTTTAATATTGTAAGGAGACCCAAGTGGTCAGAGTGAACTCTAGTGACAGTGTGTGAGATATACTCTAAAGTATCACTAATAAAGATATTGTCAATACACCGATCTTCCACTGCGTATCTAGTAGACACAGAATGAGTGGGAATAAGCTGAAATGTGGATGTGAGGCTCAGAAGTTCCCTAGTGTTTATATCCTCTGTATTGAGGATATTAATATTAAAATCTCCTGCTAATACAGTGAATTGATATTTATTGGTATCATTAGCTATACTAGGTACAAAACTATTTGAGAAAGTTTCAATATTTGCTCCCGGGACTCTATAAATACAGTAAACCGCAACATTTAAAGATGGTATTCCAATGCCACAGATCTCAAATTCTGATTCCACTATGAGATCAGGAGGAATAATGAGCCTTTTAAATGTCACTGAACTTTTAATATAGATTAAGACGCCCCCGCTAGTCTTGCCTGATCCACGACAGTAGAAATCTGCAAGTTTGAAACCATTTACTTTGTGATATTTTAACTCTTCAGCTTCTGGTACTCTATGTTCGCTAATACAGATTATTTGTACTTCTGGATTTAATGCAATAACATCTTCTAAATCAGATAGTTTTGTTCTCAGCCCATTTATGTTAACATGAAAAATACCACATGGTCTGAGTGAAGGCAGACTGTTAGAACTGGTTTATAATCATCATCTGTACTCACAGATTTTTGAATATGTTGGGGTATTTTAGAGTGATTGTATGTATCATGAGAATTAGTGGTATTAGTCACGCCAGCAGTCACAATGTTCTTGTCATTTTCATACGCCCCTTTAGTAGAAGCACCAATCTGTAGATCCAGAAACCTGCTTTCTGCTGAGGGGGTTGAAAAAGAAGAGGAAGTAGTATAAGGACATTGATAATGATAGCTGTTATCAGAGTGATGAAGAGTGATAGAACTGATAGAGAGGGTAGAAGAGATATCATCAGATGCTGATTCGTCAGGTGCTATTGAAAATTATTATGATGAGTAGGTGGAGAGGGGGGGTAGTTAGACTGAGGGGCAGGAAGATGATTAGGTAAAGAGGGGGGGGAGATGGACGGAGGGGCAGAAAAATTATGAGGTAAGAAGGGGGGAGTAGGTAAACTGAGGGGTAGAATGATTATTAGGTAGAGAGGGGGGCTGAGTGGACTGAGGGGAAAAGTGATTATTAGGTGGAGAAGGGGGGTGGGTAGACAGAGGGGCCAGATGATTATTAGGTAGAGAGGAAGGGTAATAGGCTGAGGGCCAGAAAGATGCTTAGATGGTGAAGGGGGATAATTTGTTAGAGAAAGAGAAGGGGGATAATTAGACTGGGAAGCAGAAGGAGGATTAGGTAGAGAGGGAGAGAAGCTAAACTGAGAGGCAAAATGATGAATAGGTATAGAGGGAGTGTAGTTGTGAGGGGTAGGTAGGCAATGAGAAGTATGGGAGTGATGAGGGGTAGCGGGGTGGAAGGGGATAAAGTTGTGAGGATGAGAGGGAGCAAAGTGTTGATGGGGATAAAATAAGTGGAAATAGTGTGGAGAAAAACAGGAACAAGAAACAGGCTGAGAAGACAAGTAACGGTTAAATGGTGGGCAACTAGTACTTTGGTTGTGGTTGCAATGAGGTGGAGGCAGGGTATGTGCAAGAGAGGGAGGTGGGATGGGAGGACTATGATTATCAAGTGTTTTTGGATTGCGATGAGGATTTTTGAACTTAGTCCTAGTGTCAGGTTTAGTGGATTGTCTGGTACTAGTTGTTTTTTCATGCTTCCTGTCTGTGTTATTATAATGTTCTGTATTTTTAAATCTAGGTGGTAAGTTTCTACTTATATTATTTTTCCCTCTTACATTAGGTCTAGTCTCAGGGTTATTTTGAGACTGGATCATACTATCTGCTGTATTTAGAGCATTATTTTTAAATCTAGGTGGTAAGTTTCTACTAATATTCTTTTTCCCTCTTACATTAGGTCTAGTCTCAGAGTTATTTTGAGACTGGATCATACTATGTGCTGTATTTAGAGCATTATTTTTAAATGTAGGTGGTAAGTCTCGACTAATGTTTTTATTCATTTTTACATTAGGTCCAGTCTCAGAGTTTTTTTGAGACTGGATCATATTTTGTGCTGTCTTTAGAGCATTAATTTTATTAGGATGTCTTGATTGTTTCCTAGTGTGGATATTTTTGCTAGATAGCTCTTTGGTACTACCGTTTGTTTGTTGCAAGTGCCATTTGTTGTTTTGAAGTAGAAATGGGAACTGGAATTGGTTTCAGAGGTGTTATTTTTTGGCTTTTTATGGAAGTGGCAATTAGGTAGCATAGTTTCATTTTTCCTTGTCTATTTAAATGGCGTCCATCTATAGCATAGTGGAACAATTTAATGGAATTTGAGGGTGTTACAATATTTACATATTGACCTAAGTCAGTATTTAGTTTGGAATTAAGATTTTTAATATCTGAATTTAGGTGTGGATGGTCACATCTCAATGGAAGCATAATGAGTGAGACATAGACACCCAGAAGAAGACCCAAGCTGTGTCGAATACTATCCAGCATTGAGTCATACTTAGTTCTTCTTAAATCACTAGAACCAGCCATTATTATTACATGATCACCATTTTTAAGTTGAGAAGTTTCAGGTGTGGGTACGAGGTATTTCAAATCATCAAAAGATGCACCAGACTTGAAAGACTCTTGTATAGTCCAATTATGAGGAATTTGAGATTTCAGGAAGTGCTTTAACCCTCTTATATGGCTATCACCCACCAAGAAAATCTGTTTTTTGTTAGAGTCAGTTTTTTGGTATCCGGGGTTTATATTTTTTTTTAGGGAATTTGGTTGTTTAAAACTCATATTTTGTATAGTGGTTGAGTCTACTAGTATATTTCCTAATTCAGAGTTTTCTGCTAAATTTTCTTCAGGAGTTTCTTCAAAAGAGACATTTGAAGTTATGTTCATGTTAGTGGAGCAGTGGTTTTTGTTTTGTTCTTCAGTAATTTTAGTTTCTTCAAATAAGTTCAATTCATTATATATGGATGAACAGTTGATGATAGTGTTAACTGAAGAGTTAGAATTATCAAGTAGTGAGGGAGCTATGCTATATATTTCATGTTTACCCAAGTCTTCTATTGTTTTTTTTTAGAGCGTCAATGGTTAGTAACAAACCTTCCTTTTCACATACTAGTGAATTAATTTTCTGTGAGAGATTTACCTCGTTAGTTTCTTTCTCTTTTATCACGCTTTTCAATTGAGTTTCATCCTTGCTTTGTTTATCTAGAAATAAAGCTGTATCTAACTCATGTTTGTTGGTTAGATTTATAATTTGATTCTGCAATTTTTCTGTCTCCTTGATTTCATTTTGTTTTTTTGTTTTGGACATTTCTTCTATTTTCAATCTCATTCTTCTGTTTTTCCTCAGACAGTTCAGATATTTGGTTTTGGTTTTCTTCAGCTTTTTTGACATTGTATGTTAAAATCTCATTCTTCTGGAGAACTTCTACTTTTAGTGTGTCAATTGTCTGAGTATATTCAAGACACTGTTTTTCACTAGTGCTCAGAATGTTTTGAATTTGTGCGTTGAGTTTTTTCGTTTTGTTTTCGAGCATCTTCTCATTTTGTTTATATTCCTCGATTTTTTGATCTGTCTCATTCAGTTGAGCTTCATTTTCAGCTATTAAACGTTTGAACCTTTCATGATAATCTGACAGCTTTATCTCCATTCCATGTTTTCTCTTTTTCAATTTCAGCACATTTCAACATGATATCCATACAGTGTTCATTCATTTTCCCTCAACTTGATGTGTTTTTCCATCCACTTTTCACAAATTTGTGAAAACAAATTTTCTAGTTTAAAATCATTTTTGTACTCCTCTTCAAGTTTTTTTATTTCTGGTTTTAATATGATGTAGGACTCATCATCAAAATTTTCAAGAGAAATTTTTAATTTCTTTGTTTGATTTTTTACTCTAGTTGCTCGGGACAACATGATGTGTATTTGTGGAACCTGTACTTAATTGAACTATTGATTGTAATTTGAATTTATCTGGTGATAAAATTGGAAACTGCAGCGCAACCCTGAATTGTACAGTCATTTCCAGTAGTATTATTTTTATTATATAAAAAATTTAGTACTTACTATGTTAGTATGTGTCAAGAAATACAGAAAGATTTAGTAAAAATAAATAGATAAGTTACAGTTGTGTTGCCAGTTTAATTTAATTTAATGTTGTGTGATCTGTCAATATGTATGTCTTATTTATGTTTAGGTACATACATGTCAATAAAAGAACAAAATGATTAAGTCAAACAAAATATAGAATATAGTATTTATGCTAGTTATCACCCAGTAAAGTTATCTAAATAACTTACTGCAGAGTAATTTGTAGATCCAAGTGTCACAATATTTAGATAGTTTTAGGAAATAAGTAGGTAGGTTTTTGTCTGGAGCTGTGAGCTACTGTATAAAAATATGAAAAAGACCAGGTGTCAAATAACCTAGTTGTTATAAATGTAGAAGCAATAAGTATAAAAGTAATAAATTAAATGTAAATATATACCTGAGCATCGACACTTTGGATTAGTGTAAGTTGAGTGATCCAGTGGGACACTCTATAACAATCCAGACAACACTGGCTATGCCGAAACAATCTCTTAAAATACAGGCAATATATTTCAATGATGTGACACAAATTTGAGACAAAATCTAGACCAATGACATTAATCAATGCTTAAACTTAAACAAATCAAGGTGGTAATGATCTCAAAGTGATAACCACAGAAAAGTGATCTCTTTTTTTTTTTGAGCTTGATGTTTACAAATGGAATTGGATTTTGAATATTTGCCGCTTGATGAAATGTTGATAATTAATCAAGATCAGTCCTTGCCGTCGCGCGTCCTGGGTTGAGTTTGTTGCCGTCAAGGCCCGCTTGTTGGTTCTTCCTCTTTCAAGGTGGGATTGAAGATTATTGAACTGAATTACGGGTGGTAGTACTGTAGATAAGATCTGCTAAGGTAAATAATGCCGCACTTCTCCGATGGGGCTGGTTTTTTATTCCAGAACGTAGATACCTCCTTGGAAATTCGTTATTTGGTTCGCGAACTTAAACTCGCGGATTTGTGGTTTAACGCGAGATTCTACGAATGATTGCAATTTGTGATCAAAGTTGGTTGTTTAGTTTTTGAATTGTGCACAGTTTTAAAATTTATGGATGGTTAAAACACTATAATTTATTAAGATTAAACACGGAGCACACTTTACTTTGTTGTTGTTTCAAGGAGGTATATATGTATTTATGTGTATAAATATACATTTAAATATAATGGTAAAAATATAAAATACTATCGTATTGAAAATACTTATACAAATACAACAAAAAATATTAACAGAAAAAAAACTAGCTAAAACACGGCACTTTGTCGCCTCGTTCAGGTTTTTGTACATGTCTTTTTATTGGCTAAAAATATCAAACGAAGACTCTGTTCTAGACCGCGAGTCATTTGGTCTAGCCATTTCGGAGTTCTGTTGATTATGAATGAATTAATGTAAATAGATTTTATAAATATTAAGATACAAATACAACACATGGCTTTCTTGTATTTTATTATTACTATCCAGTTCTACTCTATCCAGTTCTAATAGATCCAGTTCTATTATATCCAGTTCTATTATATCCAGTTCTATTACAATCAGTTCTTCTATGTCCAGTTTTAATAGATCCAGTTCTACTATATCCAGTTCTAATAGAGCCAGTTCTACTATATCCAGTTATAACAACTACAATAGCAACTAAGTAAAATGTAAATAATCATATGTATAATTTACCTATCAGTTATCATAGTTTTTGTTGATTACAAATTACTCAAACACGCCTTACAAATTTTCGCCGTACATGGAATTGTTGAACTGAGGTCGGTATGAGAACAACCTAGGAATTATTTCTACCTTCACATGTAGAACTCCAGAGCTGGGGGAATGAACTTCAGTCATGCGGCGGATGACTTTGCCAGCTTCCGTTACGTTGAACATGAGAATCGTACCTCGGGCATAGCCTGCCAAGAGACGAGTGCAATCCACGCTTAGGCCTGTGTGCATATTAGGAGTAGAAAACATAAATCAATAAATTTGAAATCATAATACAGTCATGAAAATAAATGTATTTCACGGAAAATATTTTAATCAGGTATTAAAATATTTCGTACAAAAAAATTGTTTATTCTAGATCCATCAATGATTTTGTTGATGGGAACGTTTAACGGAAAGTTTAACGTCCCCCAGTCTCGCTTGGGGACGTTCAACTGATACATTACTAGCCTGTTAGAGCCCTCCCTCTACTCTTCATGCTCTGGCACTTTACACTCTGAACAGTATTATTTCCTTTTCCCATACTACTTCACCTTTCCTCATACCTTATAGCGCGCGATTAGCTCAGTGGTTAAGCACTCGCTTGCCATGCGGAAGGTCCCGGGTTCGATCCCCCGTGCCGACAAAAATTTGTAATTCTTAATTTGGTTTACAATTGTTTGTATTGTTTGTAAGGGATACCTTCCGGTGCGCTCGTGTTGACCCCAGCACCAAATTGGGAAGTATTGTGTCACTTCTCGCCCATCAGAGGGGAGGCATACTACGGGATGGGCAGGCTACAACACAGACCACAAGCGTCTACAGTAGCTCCTGTTTCATAGCTACGAAATAAAAACCCCTGTGAAACACTCATTTTTAAATAAATAAAAAAAATACTATCCCTTTTTATTCTAAACCTCAAGATACATCAATGGTAGACACAAACCAACAATGGGGAAAGGGTGCGAAAAATCTCCCCGCTGTCTGTCACTGAGGATCAAGAGGACACAGATCCAAAAAAAAACATGCCTTCACAAATCTGATGTGAATATATTTTATTGTTTCATTTTCATCAGATAATTTAAATTTCTCATACCTAATGCTGTGACTGCTTCTTGTTCTAAATCACCTTCATAGCACCATTTCAGTTGCTGCGAGGAATCAAATGCAAGTACTAGACCATGTGACGTTCCCACACAGATCAAACTTGATACACACATCACAGTGGGACGACCTGCATTCACACGATCCTGAAAATGGATTTTTTTTATGATATATGTATTTGTGGCCGGTTGCACAATCCTGAGCTCTGATGGGGCACTAGTCTGATCAAGAAATTTACTAATTAGTGTGATACATAGTGCTTAACATAGAGAAGATTACATAATCATAGTACATATATTTGGGTTTTTGATGGCCATATTTATGAAGTGAGAGAGAGATAGTAATATATAAATTTAGCTACCAATACATAGGTAACAAGCAATACAAAGGTTTCTTTCACTTGTTGAACGAACCGCGCCCCCAGCCTAATCATTTTTTATATTTCTTTTCAATCTTAATGTTATAAAGTCGGAGGTCAATTTTTTTTTCTCCAAAAATATCATCAAGACTGTTGTGAATTAAAAAATAATATAAAAGAAAACTTACACATGCTGAGCATAATTGAGTAGACACAGATCTCAGCACTGTGTGCCTCAGTATTTCTCCACCATTGGATGGTGCACTTTCTATTCCTTCATGTAAATCTACGTCTAAAATTACAGAAGAAATAAAATTGACAAGCATTAGAAATAAAAATTAAAATGGACAAACTAGAAGCAAGTCATTTTTCTTTTGGTTAACCAAACTGGAAGAAGAAAACTTTTGCTTCCAGTTCTTTTATAGGTTAAGTCCATTGTTTATCTTAAGTACCAAAATGCATTTTTCTTTCACAAATAGTGGGGAAGCTAAACTGGAAATATTTGGAATAAAATGGAAATATTTGGAAATATCAAAACTGGAAAAAAAAATTATCCAAAAGAAAAATAGCCCTTATGCCTTCCATGTATTGCATATTTCTTTTTCAGATGTTATAAGTTTTCCATTTTCATCTTCAATATAATTTTGGTGATCTGATGCATTAGGACAATCTCTTCTGTGCTGCAATTTTATAAATTTTCTAGGGATTTTCTAGTTGTTTAGCTCTTCATACAAACTTTTCTTTGCTTCATCTTAAGGCTATACTAAAACCCGGACCCAACAGTAAGTTTGAAAAATATTGACCCGCCACAAGGAATACTTGGGTTAATGTTTTTTACATTAAATTTGCAAAGTCAGATAATTACAAATTAATATACAATATGAGAACAAGCAAAACGAGAAAAAGATTAAGAAAAAATTAAATAATGAATATATGTCTTATATAATCTTACATAAAGATATATAATTAATTTAACAATGAAAACTTACAGGTGATGTGACATCATCTTGTTCATTGAGGATACTCTCTAATGTAGGAGTAACAGTGTTGTTTGGGGGTATTGAACTCTTTTTCATCAACCTGAGAATGAATAAAAATAAATATTAATTTTATATTATTACCACCAAAGCTAGGTAGTCACCATGGCCAAGTGCACTCCACTTGCACACATGAAGATCATCTGGGTTTGATTCCCAGCAGTACAATAATTTTCTTCTGTGTATTTGGATGTTTCTCATACCTCAAAAACATACTTATATAATTTCAGGCCCTATGTTAAACATTTTCAAGTTATTGAAAAAACAAAAGTGTCAGGTTTGTTTCTGAACACTGGGTATAAAAACAAAAACAAACACAATACTTCCAATTTCTAATATTAAGACAGTTCTCAGAGTTGCATATAATAAAAAGCTTGCCAGTAGTCACTGTGGCAGAGTGAGTTAGTGTGCTAGGCATTGCACACACGGTGACCTGGGTTCGATTCCCAGCAGGGAGGATTTTTTCTGCTCTGTACTTGGATGTTTGGGGTCCACTCATACCTCGTGAGGAAAAATGAGTAGCTGCTTTGATGTGAAGCAGCTACCAGTGGCAGAATCATAGGCAAAAAAAAATAATACAAGATATTGTAAATTTAAGTGGTAAAGTCCTATGATTCTGCGCTACCCACTAAAATTGTGCAATAATAACACAAAGAAAAACATTATTATTATTATTATTATAAGCTTGCCATCGAAACTAGACATTTATTGATTGGACCAGATGACTCCCAATTTGATTCTTGTTGGTATTCAGGTAGGTACATCTTATTAAGGTTTTTTTTTTAAATTCCAAATAGGATGTCAGCCACAGACCAGAATCTCAACTGTGACAAAGTGACAACTGTCCATGTTTTGAAAATCACATCAATCACCAACAAGATGTTAGTCTTCATGCAGAATGCATGCAATCAGACATTATCTTGCGCTGTGAATTGTGTTTTTACTGAAATATTGTTTGGGATAGCATTGATTTGTTATTGTGATGTGTAATTGGAGAGAAGACCTGAGCTCTGAATTCATGCACTTTGCATCAAGGTCAATACATATCTCCATGATATGTTCTTCAAAATATGAATGGTATTACAATAAATGGAAACTCTGTTTTCAAATTTCAAAATTGTTCATAATTGATGGCGGATCAATACCTAGAAGCTAAAAATACTTACTTCACTGAAATCCAAATGAAGAGAGGCCACATCTAGTTTTTCCTCACAAATTCCTTCCATGGTAATGACTGAGTAATTCCTTCCTTGAAGAATTAAACCAAAAACTGGGGCCCTGGTCAGTCAAGTGCAGTGTAATAGTTTGAAGTTAACTTTGAAAACAAAATTGTATTGATCTTCTAGGGACATTTTTTTTTTTTTTTTTGGTATCAAATCTCTTATCTAGAATCTACTAACTACTCAAAGCGAAGGAGCATTCAGGAACAAGGGGTATTTTAAGGAACAAGGATTATAATAAGATAGATGAAAGAAAGTTTAGAAAAGCCACCCTAAAATTATGCACAAAATTGAAAACTCAAATTTTAATGAAAAATGATAACTGGATTTTGAATTTTGGTGGCAAATTTGATAAGGGACTATGAGAAAATTCCCAGACAAAATACCTCAATGAGAAAAATTCCCAGACAAAAAGCCTCAAAATATCCCTTCTAGTTTCCCTAAAGTCCGTATGGCGCTCTAGCTGTCCGTGTCAAGAAATAATCACACCCATAAAATACTACAGGTAAAAATAAATGATATCATTTGAACACCTTTGCCTTTTCTCTTTCTATTTTTTTGCTAGGGGTCGTACCAAACTTGATTTCTCTTTAAGTTTTACTTGTTGAATGGAAATAAAAACTGACAGTAGCGGTATGATTTTCCTCAGTTCATCGCTTGGATTTTGTATTAAAAAAAAAAATACCGCCAGTTTTGTGGCGTAAGTAAATAGGAAGGGAAGCTTTATTTTCAATGATCCTAAATGCATATTGGAGAATATTGCCTATACTATTTCTTCTTTTACTCTGTCTTATCCCGCTCTAGCAGGGTCGACTTTGTTCAATCTCATGGTTGAGGTAGGTTGGTTTTTTTCGGCTGGATGCCCTTCCTAACGCCAACGATTCTATTTGATTTAACGTCCTGGTTTAAGACGGGGGTTTTACCCTCCATTTCGCTCGGAATCGTAACAGCTACCCACATTAACCTCACCCAGCCTGGGTAGGGCCGGAAGTTGCCAGCCTCACATGTACAGAGAACAGAATTTTCTGTGTGAAAGTCTGCTCCGACCGGGGATCGAACTCAGGATTGCGGGCAGTAGTCACTACCGTTACGCTACGGAGGCTGATTTTTTTTTTTTTTTTTGATTTTTCGACGCTAGTTCCCCGTCAATAATACGTGAATCGGCAGAAGAAAGCGCTAGAGTGGTCTCCCGCAATATCCTGACTGTAGAGTAAAATTTTCACTTTTAAAGTTAAAATACTATTAGTTAAGCTATTTTAAGGTTAAAAATATCATCTCACCTCACCTGTTTTTCTCGCGCTTCAGAAAAAAGTAAAAGAAATAACTCTAGTTGTTGTTAAATAAATATTTTTTATTCGTTTTAATTCTCGTCTAAAAAAAAGGTAGTAAAAAGTAATTTATCTAGACAGAGAGCCTACAAATCCATGAGAAAAATCATAACATCTAAAGTGATATAATTTATAAATTAATCGAAATTTAAAAAAGACTATATTGGACATGCACAAAGGGCGTTGTTTATTTAGTAAACGCCCACATTAAATTTTGAACACATTGCTTTTCGATTCTTTAATCACATTCATCAGACAAGGTGGAAATGTTCAAGCTATGTTGTGTTTGTACAAACCATAATCAAGACCGAGAACAAGATCTCACTGCATTTATTACAAGACAATAAATTTACACTGACTACCTAAATAATAAGCTTATTGATGAGTATTCTTTAAAAATGAATCACAGTATCAGTTCAAGTAGGTGCTTTAACTCTGTGTTAGAACTGAAAATATCAAAACTCTCAATAAAGTCAGAGACAACACGAGGAACAGGGAGCATATCACATAATTGTTAGTGAATAGGTCAGGCAAGGATATGATGAATATCGAGATTCCCTCCTCAATCACACAACCGGCTGACCCATAACAACATATGGGTGGGTGAGACTTGTGCGACCCATTATTACACCACAGTTATTAACCCACGTTTATACACGTTTATTTATCTATATTTTTTTTATATATAAATGAACACAAATCATCAAATGTAAAACAAAATCCTAGAAAACGCACATAATCCCTACTTGCTGCAAAACTTTTTTTTAATAATTAATTAAAATCGGAAAAAAAAAATACACTGGCGTTGAAAAATAGGGGAACGTTAGCTGCTTTTTCCCTATAACTTCACGTATTTCCACACGGATGAAAAGGTATGGAAGTTCGGGTTGTAGATAACATTTTCAGAAGATTATTGAAAAAAAAAAAAAAAAAACAGAATAAGGAAATACACCCAATACAAGGTAGCATGCAGCGGGCTTGCAACCTGGAGGTCGGTGGTTCGAGTCCCAAGTACGGTAAAAAATTAGCAGTGTAAGTCTGAGTAATTGTGACATCATGATTGTGATTAAAAAAAATATGATACTCAATACACTCCAGGAAAGAAACATGAAAACCTGCGAAAAGCAGGATTACAAATTTGTTTAAAAACTAGGTCAGTGTACTGAATATTTATTTTTTTCCATTTATTAGCTGGTCATGTTCAAGTCGAGATATTTCTGGTACTTGTAATAAACAATGACTATATTTTAAAAACTAAAATTGTATAATCCTCTTTTTTTTTTTCAGTTTCGGTAATTATTCCTTGATGAAACTTGTATCAAGTGTAAATCCTGATAGTTTTTCTTTTTATTCAAAAGAAATTTCTCTGAAAATATTACTATATACAACAGAAATTCCATCACTTTTCAACCACATGGAAATACACAGAGTTAAATGCGACAATAAACTTGCAATTTTCTAGCTTTGCCCACCAGTACTGACGATCTGAACACATTTTCCATCTTAACATAAACATATAAGTTGAAATTTCTTCAATAATGGAAAATACTATTAAACATGGTTGGTACATAAATCATAATATGTAAACTAAGTTTTTGATGATATCATGGGTTATTTGAATAAATTGGTAGTTGTATGAATCAATAAGTTACATTAGGTATACAGTTATACAGGGTCTGCCAAAAAAGAAGATACTCAAAATACCTAGGGAACGGATGTGAATTTAGAAAAAAGCTAAAACACATGTACTATATCAACAAGGGGGAAACATTTTCAATGGGGTTTCCTTTTTTATCTGTTCTAGTTGAATCCAATGAGACTTCTTTCAATTTAACTTAAAGATCTTTTTTAAATTAAATTCAATCATCTCTGGCCGTGTTGTCAAGAAATCTTAATTTGGATTTAATCATGTTTCATTGTTCCTTCAAATCAATCGGTTCTCTAGATATTTTGAGTGGCTCCTTTTTTGGTAGACTCTGTCCAACTACATACATCTAGTACAAAATTCTCACTTTTCTGTTTATACTGACTGATTTATACTGATACTTAAATATGAAAGTGTGAGTTGAAGTGAAGAACCTTAAGGAGATTTCAACGGATGATCTTTAGTATTCTGTAACTTGTTACAATTGCTTAGAGGGGATACCGGCAACGTATTACTACTACTACTATCTACAAGTTTGTTGAAAGTGCTACAGTTGAGAGATAATTTTATTTAAAATGTTGCGTTTCTCAGGAGAGACTAGCTGTCCACTGTGTTTTGCATCAAAGGTCAGACTAGGAGGCACCTGTTTCCCAGGCGAGAGGAGGATTCCGTTTTGCATCAGCGGAGACTTCACAGGACTGGCAGCATTTTTCCGGACAGTTTGACTACCATGAGCTGCATGACTTATCGATGAACACGGCTCATTCTGCTTTGAGTCTCGCTGTTTCAACTCTTCCTGCTGTTTCTTGAGCTCTACATCACATTCTTGCAGGTGCAGCATGTTGTCCAACTTATTGACCGTGTCATCCAGTTTCTGACTCCCAGCCTGCTACAGGAGTTGTGGCCAGCTCTCTCACTCGCATGCGTAAGTTTTCCAGATCCTGTTGGAACAAAATGGAGTTGAACTAAATCATGTAAAATGAGAGGGAGCCCACCTTCACAGTAAGATAGATAATTATGAAATTAAATAACTTATAACATAGTAAAAAAAAGGCAGCCTCCGTGGCGTAATGGTTGTGACTACTGCCCGTAGTCCAGAGTTCCCGAGTTCAACTACCGGCTGGGGCAGACTTTTCGAAGAAAAATTCTGTTCCATCCAAACACGTGAGGCTGCCATTTCCGGCCCTACCCAGGCTGGGTGAGGTTAATGTGGGTAGCTGGTACGATTCCCAGCGAATGGAGGGTAAAACCCCCGTCCTGACTATCTATCTCAGTCAGGACTTAAAATCAAATAGAATCAACTGGTCACAATAGATCTAATTAGGTCGCAGTGTTAATTGTAAGGGTTTCACTGAAAACCCTGCAACCAGGTCAGATAATAAAAATAGTAAAAATATACATTGTACATGGATTTTTCGAGGTTTATTGATTTTTCTGGAAATTTTATACTGAGATATCTCGAAAAAAGTCATGAGTGCCTGTGCACTCTTTCAATTACAACTCGTTTTCCATACCATTTGATTTTCACCTGATGATATTTTGAGCATAACTATAAGATCTCGAAAAGCCCATAGAATTTCTTCTAATTTTGAAATATACCCAAATAATTTTCAAACCATTCAAACAAAGTCTCATATTATTGACCATGGACAAGTCAAAGAACAGGTGGCACAGGGAAATTTAAAAATCCTTACTCGAAACAGGGTTCTCTTTATCTAGAAAACCCCATGAGTAATGGATTAACCCATTTTTAAATTTGATTTCTTTTAAAAAACCATATCTCTCTAATATTCACCCTAGTATAAAAAGACAAGGAAGCATATTTTGAACAATCAAATAAAAATTAATATATTTATGGTTATTAAAAAAAAGTAAGGACTCACCTCGGGGTGCATGCCGGAGCTCGAACTCTCGTCCCCCGAGTCGTACGACATGTGCGAGGAATTCTTTAAATCGAGGAGCTGCCCAGACTTCTGACGTCACACTTGTCCAGGTCGAAATCAACGTCCAAAACTCTGGCCGTCCTCGTGTCTGTTGTGATAGGCGAGACCCTCTGGGTGGGGGAAGGCCGCCAACTCGGCCCCCACCCCGGGTTTTCCCGCGGGCCTGTGGGACTCTCACATGCGCTCTGTTGGGGAGAGGGAGAGAGAGTAATATTAAAGTAGCCGACTTTGTAGAACAATAGATGGTTCACAATATGAACGAGATACAACCTGGAATAGATTAAAAAAACTATGACTAAGAATAAATGGACGAAATGTGAATTCCTCCGATTTAATGACTCTCTAATTCCCTCCGGACTCTAATTCCCTCCTCGGTTTATTTTGGGTACACGAGGAGTGTATGGTCAATTCTTCCGATTACTGTAGTCAGGTAGATAAACTTTTTCATATGAATTCCTTTCTCATCATAGATAAATTTATTTTATTTGAGGAGACTCCTTGTCAGACTAAATGTTGTGTTTCGTTAGCCGGCTAGGATAGCTTGGGTGAGGGGCTTAGATTAGGTTGAAAATTAGCGCAGGCGGTTAGGCCGGTCGCGCAGCGACCCGGTGATAGGCGAGCCCCTCTGGGTGGGGGAAGGCCGCCAACTCGGCCCCCACCCCTGGTTCCCGCGGGCCTGTGGGAAATCTCAAATGCGCTCTGTTGGGGAGAGGGAGAGAGAGAGTAATATTAAACTAGGCCAACTTTGTAGAACAATAGATGGTAATAATAATAATTCCGTGTCCTTGAGGTAGGTATGATACCTACTTCACGGTGGTGAGAGGATTATATGGACGCCCAGATCCAATTTCTAGCTCCCTTTTCATGTCCATGTTCATGTCAATAGATGGTTCACAATATGAACGAGATACAAACTGGAACAGATTTTAAAAACTTATGACCAGTGATGTACACATACCCGGGTATTTATTTTTTGGGGTAAATACCCGGGTATTTACCCCAAGTTGGGGGTATTTACCCATTTAGCACATTTCCTTGCCAAAAATACACAATAAAACATCTTCTCCTATTCCTTATCCCTCCCTCTGTAATATAAAACATTAAAATGTTGATCATAAGGTTAGGATTTACAGAACTAAAATTTTAAAAAATGTATTTTTATGTAATTAGTCATATATTACTCATACTTGTTCTTCCATGCCTTATCCTGCTCAAGTAGGGATTTTAAAATTGCAGCCTCCAGTTGCCCTGGTTGTAGTTTACCTACGTTAAAATTACTCAAACAATAAACTTATCACAGGAAATGTAAAGAACCACGTTCAGAAACAGAAGACTTTTATTTGAGCGGGAATGTTTGAAAACGCAGTTTTTAAAAAGACTTGGGGAATTTACCCGACCCCTGGGGTAAATACCCGATTTTTATTTACCTTCCCGCGGGTATTTACCCCGCGGTACATCACTACTTATGACTAAGAATAAATGAAGCAATTATTTCAATTTCCATCTCCTCACCTCGCGCCGCCTCCTCATGTGAATCTCCTCACTGATGTTCTTCCAGTCTCCTCAGCGAGGCCGCATAGCGCGCCTTGGGGGCTCTCACAGCTTCTCTCAGCTGCAACACCCCGCGCTTTCTGCGTGCTAAAACTGGCCCTCGCACAGGGATTTCTCCTCGAAGTAGGGCCCCTCGACTTGATGATGGCTCGCTTGAGCCGGTGCTCTAGGAGTTGGACTTTGGTTTCGGCCGCGTGGAACAGGGTGGCCTTTTTTTTGGTGCTCCGGCCGCTCTCGGACTTTTGATTTTCGGCGTCTGTGACCTGAGGTAGAGACGAATGAATCAGCATATGGACAGGGTTATATTATTTATAAACATTTGGATCAAGCTTTATTTACATCTTTTATATACAATGAACATGGTAACAATTGAGAAATAAATATAAACAAAGCCTGATCAAGGGTGGTGATAATGCCTACGGCATTTTTTTTTCAATTATGTTTATTTTTCTCCGAAATATCCCTTTTTTTTGCATCATAAGAAAGCTCTAAATTTGCATGAATTCTTCAAATTCAATTTTCTTAAATTAACTTGGGATTGTTGTGATTTGTCGACATGAATACATCAAATCTTTTTCTCTCTCTTAAACACTGCATTGTGTGCATTGTTTGATATTGGTTTACTGCGTTAAAGAAAATCTTACTTATTTGCAATAATCTATTCTATTATGTTCATGTTAAACGGGTCCAAAATTTCAATATGATAAAATTACTTTTTAAATACTTTCTCACCTTTAATAATGGCATTATTCAACATCTCCTGCCACGCGCTGTCAAACTTCCACTCGTGTTGCTTTGCTCAGAAAGCGTGCCTCGCAAGTGCAACTGTTTCTTTAGCAGCCTGGTGGATTTCTGAGGAGTAAGAAGCATTATTTGAATTTTCTATTCATTTTACTTCCGATAAAATTTCCATATTAAAAATCGGAAGTATTTTTTTAATTATGTACTGAGCTGACCCCATCCACTAGTAAACTTAACTATAGAATAAATTGATAATTGTTTCTTATGTAATTTTCAAGGGAGGAATTCGATAGTATGTTTTTCAGGACAGTTGGACGAATTAGATTTCATTTTCAGGACGAATTAGAGTTTGAAGACTCATTGATATTGCGGAGAATCAAAGTTTTTCAAAAAAAAAAAAAATCAAGAATATGGCTATCCAAAAACATTCAAGCTGTAATACCTGCCAAAAGATTTTAAACATGTGTTGGCCAAAGATTAGGAGACATTATTTGCAGAAAATTCAGTTGCAAATGTGGACAAATAGTTGACGAGAAAGAACTCCATCTATTGTCTTGTAAGAAAAGTTCAGGATGATATTTTAGACATGCTTGAACAACAACATAGTAAAAAGATCTTAGTAGTCACTGTGGCAGAGCGATTTAGCGCGCTAGGCATTGCACAAAATGGTGACCTGGGTTCGATTCCCAGCGGGGGAGGATTTTTTCTGCTCTGTACTTGGATGTTCGGGGTCCACTCATACCTCGTGAGGAAAAATGAGTAGTTACTTGTATGAGTAACGACAGTGGCGGCATTACCAGAGTAAAAAGAAATTAATGTAAATAGAATAATTCGAAATGTAAAGGAGGCTCTTAGTAATGCTGCGCTACCCACAAAAATTGTGAAGAGGCCTTGTGCTTCACCACAAAGAAATTCGTACATTTATTACATTACATTAGTAAAAAGATCTTAGTGTAAAATTGATGCCCTCTCACAACTTGAACCAACTGGTCTAAACTGAAATGATGGCAAAAAATCAGATACATGTAGTGATACCTTTGCCACCATTTTATTGAATCCAATCTCCATGGAATAGTGGTGGTGCTACAGAAATGGCAGTCTAGAAATACATACACAATATTCTGACATAAATCAAGATGATTAGATTTGGTTGTGGTGGCTGTTGAGACCATAGGAGTTTGGTGTAAGGAAGATTGGGAAGAAAATTATTGAAAAAAACAGGGGACCCAAGATCAAAGAGCTAACTAAAAGAGAAAAGAGAGTTTAACAATCCAGAGGGGCAATGCTGCCAGTGTGTTGTCAGCATTGCCATCAGAAGAATTACAGTCATTGTTTTATTGAAATTGTTGAACAAATAATCATGTAAAATATAATTAATTGGAAAGATTGTATGAACGCTGTGATAGTTGTGAGGTGAGTACTATTTCCAGTTCAATCATGATATTAAATCTTTTGAAATTGTGCTATTCAAATTTTGTGAATTATATGGGTATGACAGTTAAGAATTGAGTTATTTTTTTTACAAGTAAAACATTTTATCAAAAGATGAAAGTGTTGGTACAATACCTAAAACACCAACATTGTTTCCCCTCTGAAATGTCAGTAAATATTTTACCATCATGGATTGTTTTTATCTGGGATCTTGATTTTCTTTTATACATTTCCAACTGGATTAGTTTATAAAATCTAGGCCCAAGTGCATAGTCACTAACAGCCTGTGTATAAATATCAACTTAATCTGTTCATTAGCAACAATGCACTTGGGCCCTACTGTTAAGAGTTTATTAACAGTTAGGGTAATGTACTCCATTCAATCAGCAGAGTAACTCACCATTTGCTCTTTGAAATTTCACTGCTGCTTTTTGACATTCTTGTTGTGCTTGTTTAGCTATTTCCAAAGCTTCATAATATGGCCTAGCCCGCTCTATACATGAACCAAGTTGTCTATTTAGTATTTTTCAGTCGTCTTGTTGATTCATTATGAAGCATTCTAAAGGTTGTATTTGATTCCTGTAAAAAAATAAATCACTAATGAATAAAATCTAGCATCTTACAAAACTTTTTTATTCTATTTTCTATATTAATTTCCATTGAAAAATAAAATAAAAAAAATTAAATGAAAATATGAGGTTAAAATTTATTGTGTTATGTAAAATAAAAAATTAATAGTTAAAAAGACCTAAATTGTGTTAGCAACTTAATCTCTAACTAGTTTAGGTATGTGCCTACAGAATCCAATTGACATAATATGTTTTTTAAAAAGTAATTTATTGATATTATTTCATGCCGACCCCAAGTAAGTTTGGGAAAAGGCAAAGTGAAAGAAGAAGAAGATTTCATGCACATACAGAGGTATCTACATCATGACATGTGTAATATTATAAGTCTTGGCCACAATAGACCTAAAACGGGGTGGGATGTGATAATTGGAATCTTAATATATACCTAAATGTCAAAGACACTGACTGACCACTCACTGATCATCGCTCTACAGCCCAAACCGTAAGTCCTAGGAAGCTGAAATTTTGGTAGGTAGCTTTGTCTTATAGTCTAGATGTGCAATAAGACGGGATTTTTCGAAATTCCCACTACAACACCTGCCATTGGCGAAAAAGGATTTTTTGCTTTCACGGCCATGCCTCGGCCCTGCAAAGCGGGCGACAGCCCGCTTGTGTATTATGTGTAACAAAATGACTCCATAATAAATCCACAAAAAGAGGGGAATGTTGAATGTATAACTTACATCCAATTCCATCTCCAGTTTGTTGATATCATCAGTAGCATTGTTCAATTCTTCCAACTCAATCTGTAATTGAAGCAAACAAAAGTTGATGAGAAAATAATAAATAAATTTAAACAAAATATCTGAAATTATAGAAATCCCCCAAAAATGTGCACCCTTATGTTTTATTTCTCTGCACTCCTATCTTCATTTATTTTTTAATGTTAGTTTTCTTCATACTTGTTAGGCGTCCTAAACTTGATTACCTTTTAATTAAGTTTTACTTGTTGAATGGCAATAAAGACTGGCGCAAGTATGATTTTTCTTAACTTGTTTGAAAAATTAATTTGACATGACACAAGAAAACTTTCCATAGTATAATCATTTGATTTTTTTTACTTTCTTATAACCTGTAAGGTATAGAAAGTAGGTATTGTTTTAGGTCGGTTTTTCAAAGTAGAGCCGATAACATTTCTATCTCCTGATTAGAATCTCTTGATTTCAATAAACTGTTGTGAACATCACATGACTTTTTATTATAGTTGAGGAAGTTTTATCAGCAAACTACACATTCTCAGGCTTAATTTTCAAAAATGCTTAATTTTTTCAGTAAACTCACAAACCTACTACCCACATTGACCTCACCCAGCCTAGGTTGAGCCAGAATCCAGCATTATGAAGTCTTCACTTCACTGGACATTGCTTAAATTTGGTGATATGAGAACTGGTACATTAAAAGCACCATTGCTGCTGCAATACTTATTGTTGAAATAGTAAATTAGTTAGAATTTAGAATTCCAGGATCTAAACAATGTTGATGAAGTTTTTGTACTCACTTGAATTCTAGGATCCAAGTCGGACTCTGGTTCCTCTGACTCTCCGAAAGGCTCCGGACTATTCACAGCCATTTTCAGGATTAATTCAAAAGAAAGATAGCCAATAATGCTGTCAGACTTGCAGTTCATTGTTCTGTTGAAAGTTGAAGAAGTCCATGGTTAGATTTGGTTTAGTAATTATTTTGACAGTTTTTACTATGGATTTAGCTTGTGAAGTGATTGTTAAACACTTCCTGTAGTCTTTTGTTCCTCTGGGTCTTCTTGCTCTTACAGTATCACAACTCACAACATAAAAGTAGTTATGTATTTGGATTTAACTTTATCTTTCAATAAATGTATTATTTTATTTCTTAAATTTATTATTTTAAGAGATTACCTATACTTAGGTATAATAATTAGGTATAGAAACATTTTATTAGAAACACTGGTAACAGGGTTGCCAGATGAAGTAAAGAAGTTTTAAAAATTAAAGGGATAATTATTTGAGTATGGGATTGAGGGATTTAAAGGGATGTTTTAATTTGTCACTTAATTGGTCAGTTTAAGGGATTTTTTGGATAGATTTATGCATTTATGAACAATAATTTGCTTTATTGGAATGGTGAGAATGGTCTCGTATTCATTAAGTTTTCACTCGGTCGTTAAAAAATCAATCTTCATTACAATTTTAATTTTTTTATAATTTCATTAGATAACAGTTGGTTGATGATACGCTCCGAGGGGAAAGCTCGAGCTTCGGGTCCGAACACCGTAGAAACTAACTGCAGTTCGACTCCGTTTCTCCTTCCTAGAAGGAGCTATAAGTTACAACGCTGCTCCACTGCTGATACAGAAGATATAGATACTCTCCCTGAAGCTCAAATCAGCTTCTCCGGGTCTTTTGGGGTTACTTAAGTAATAATTTATTATTATTATTACCCTGAACCAGAACGTCCGAGGCGCTTACAATCATTCGAATTGAAGAGTTTTCAAATAGTTACGTCAAAATTTTATCGAGAATCTACTAAATAAATATCTGTTATTTGTGTTATTATTTGTCTCTTTTTTCTACAGGGCGTTCTTCACACCTCAGCCGAGGTGTTTGATCACAATTTTAGTGGATAGCGCAGAATCATGGGCATAGCCAGGAAGGGGCAATGGGCAGTGAAGAAAGAAATACTATTACCAAAACTTAACTATGGCCCTAGTTAAGTTAACAAGATTAGTTTTTTCCGTTTTGATTATTTTTTGTTTTAAGAATATTTTGAACACATATCTATATTTTATAAATGCGAAAGTTAATAATAACATATTATGTAAATAAAAATTGCACTAAAAAATGAAATAGTTGTTGAAATTCAGGGTACAAGTAATATTTTTGAACTTTGCGCCCTAATACCTATCAGCTTCATCCCTGATAATTTTTTATTTTTTTAATTAACAGCTTATTTTAAGCTTTAATGAACAGGTATAAAACAGAATACTTCCGATTTCTCTTATTAGAAATTTTAGGAAGTAAAATATGGCATTCTATTTAAAATTCGCGAGAAAAATAGAAAAATATGGCCTAAAGGTGGAAAGAACTGGCTGGGTCGAAGTATAAGAATGACCACAGGGTATACTTTTTTTTTAAACTTTACGGAATTCGACAATTTTATTTCGTTCAAAAGTTACGAGGGGGTGGCCACCTTTTCAGAAACAAAACCTACTGTATATTGTGTGTAGGTATCTTTGATACGCTCTCTCTTATAGTATCGCTGGTGTTGTGTGGTCACCTGCATAGCAAATCCATAGTCACGCCTAGAAAGGATTCAGAAAAGATTTAAAATCTACAATTATTAAATTTTGTAAAACATTACATTTCAAATGAAGACCAATACCAAAAAGAATTCTTCCTCGCTAACATCGAAAAAATAAGAATACTTCTCAATGGCTTTTTGTCAGCGCAAACCTTTGGAAAGCAATTTGCTTAAAGGTGCACACCTTGGTTCCAAGCCACTCCTAAAATAGATAATGGGTTTAAATTTAGGCAAGAAAGAAAATGAGTCTGCTATATTGCCTCTCAGCAATCAAATATCCGGAATAATCTATATACAATGACATTTTTGTGCTCTGACAGTTTGACGTATTGTATCTCACTGGTGCTCAAGTGACCGCCGGACTATATTTGAGCAGGTAGTACATACTGTGCCGAATGAGAATAGACCATACGCGATGCACACATAGCGTACTCCTCCCCCTAGCTGTCGTTGTGGCGAAATTCTTTCTGTTAAGCACTAACCTACCAGCTCCATGCCCAAAAACGAGCCTCTCTATCTGTGCCTCCGACGCTGTCGAGGGCGCTGATTCCCTTCTAAGTTACCTCAAAACAATTAATTTTATACAGTTATTACAGTTATACACAACACCAGAAGAATTGGCGCAAGCGATCTGCCTACGGCAGAGAAGCGCCCAATTGAAAAGAGTTATACTGAGTGAATGATTAGTCCCGAAAACGACCGGCTGTTGAGCCGTTAAAAAATTCAAGTCTCTATTTTTACCCATTATAAAGATAAACATCCGTTCACAGACTTTTCGTTCACTCTATATATCTTTTTCAAGTTAGCTAATTTAGCCAAAAACGTGGGTTTGGCAAATGAACACAGCTTTTTTTTCTTTGGAAGTATGTATTAGGGGTATGTTTTGGCCACTTTTCGGCATGGTTAGAGTAGAAATTTCTGAAAAAGTGACAAATCGATGCCCTCGATGTGCTCGTGTTGACCCAGCACCTAAATGGAAAGTATTGTGTCACTTCTCGCCCATCAGAGGGGGGAGGCATACTGCGGGATGGGCAAGCTACAACCTATTTACTGATTTGGTGCTGGACGATTCAAGAAATTTGTTTACAATGACAGGATGATGATCTGAAACATGTTCAATAGTTCGTTCATTCATATTCATTTAAAAAAAAACCTTTCGATGACAATGCTTTCAAACAGAAACGTTAGAAAATTTATTTGAAAAAAATCAAACCTGACAGTGAGATTCAGTGATTAGAATAATTAGTAATATTTAGTACCTAGATGTAAAAGGCTCAGGTTAGACCAGGGGAGGGCAATTTTTTAGACAAATGTGACACTTCTAAACAATCTCTAGGTATAAATTGCGAGTGTACCAGCGTTAGTAATACAAAATTACCTAATGTATCAAAATATGCAGACTTTTACGAACTAAATTTAATGGAGTTTTACCTAAGGATCCATTAAATCTAATGGAAAAATCAATTGACACAAACACATAGACATCATCACACACACCCCTACAACCAAACACACACATCCACACAAGATGTCATTTAAGTCGAAAAGTTCTAGAAGGTAATGTAGGAAAAACGGTATTCATAAAACATAATTGAAAAAAATTGGTTCAGCAGTTTTGGAGATATAGGTAAGTGATTTAGTATAAAATCTCAAAATTGTCAAGTGTACAATGTGAACTCATCACGACGAAGTATTGGGGTCCATAATTGACAGTGTCTTTTTTTTAGCTTTATTATACTTATTCTTTTGAGTAGGCGTTTCTTCCTTTTGTAACCATGAAGGGTTGTTTTTGGGGGATGAAGATAGAAAATGTAACTTTAAGAGTGCGCATTCATATTCTGTTAGACAAGGTAGATTATTTTTGGCCCCTTAATCTGTACAACACGTCGGGTCTGAAAGGGTCATAGAACTGAGATGATAGATGTACCTAGCTACCTACATAATTATGAACTTACTATCGGTAAAAAATTTCGATGATTGAGAATGAACCTTTTCCATTCATTAGAGCTTTATTAAGAGAGATTAATTTACATAATTGGGAATTCATTTGATAATCTAGTGAGTTTCATTTCTAATCGAAACTACTTTCAAAGGCCATAATATTAACATTGTACTTATTTATTTGTGTTGAGTACCTATCTAACTTTTGTCTATTTTATTTCTGTTTGATATCGATTAAGTGTTTTTTAAAAATTTTGGAACAAAAAAAATCAAGGCCCATTATAATTATAAAAGAGCGTTATGAATTAAACTTAGAAAAGTTTGTTTGTTTGAAAAATTGCACCAACTTCCAGAGAGATGTTTTTCACCGAATCATAATTCTGTTTTCGAATTATTACCTAAGGTAAGTAAGTGTTCCATTTCAGATGTTGCATTTCCTTTATTCCTAATCGCACCTGAAAGAACTTTAATTTATTAGAACAAACTTAAAACTAGGATGGGGTATTTTCAATATATACACAAACTGACCATAGTAGGTAATTAATTTACTATAGTCACAGAATTAATTCAAAGAAGGGAAAAAAGAGAAAATTCGAATTTTTGTTTGACTATATTTTACTTTTAGGACGAAACTAACTGTAGGTATTTGAAAGGAAATATCCTCAACTTGCCATACATTACAAAGGTAGGTACTCAAAAATCTTCAAAATGATATCAAATGGTCATGATATATCTTCAAAAGCGTGCAACAATCCAATCGACCTCTTAACTTGTGGTAAAAACAGGGATTTGGCCATAACTTTTTTAACAAAGCAAAAAATGCCCCCTAAAATAATTTCATCTGTTCCCGGGACTCCTAGTTAGCATCAGTAATTATTAATGTTATAGTTATAAATAAGGTATTCTCACTTAATAAGAGTGGATATCTTAAATGTTCAGAAATCATGTGACATATTAAGTACCAAGGCTTTGCTAATTATGTAATCGTCAATAGCAGAATGGACGGGAAGTTGTGAATTTTCAAAATTTAAATGCGGAAGGTACCGGCTTCGATCCCCCGTGCCCACAAAAATTGTATTCTTAATTTGATTACAATTGTTTGTAAGGGACACCTTCCGGTGCGCTCGTGTTGACCCAGCACCTAAATGGGAAGTATTGTGTCACTTCTCACCCATCAGAGGGGGGGAGGCATACTACGGGATGGGCAAGGTACAACACAGACGACAAGCGTCTACAGTAACTCCTGTTTCATGGCTACGAAATAAAACGGCTGTGAAACATGTACTCATCTTTTTTTTAAATAATAAATAAAATTTGTTATACTCACTCTTTGAAGATTCCAGAGGTGTCAATTAGCATTCCAAAAATTAATTGGCAGCAGAATCAATTAGGCTACAAATATTTTCAACGTTAGCGGTAGTTTTTGAAGTGAATTTTAACGTTTTTTTTATCAACACTCTACCTACACTTACCAAAATCTCGATCTTTTTAAAACATTCCAGTATTTCCAGTCAATTTATATTCTATTAAAATAAACATGATAAAGACTCCAGTGTATAGGCCCGTAGATATATTTGGATATACAGAATCCGCCAAAAAAAGGAGCCACTTGAAATATCTAATGCTGGGTCCACACAGGTGCAACATGCAACATGTTGCTGCAACATAAATTCACTCTGTGTAGACGGCTTCTGAACACGAACATGAATGTTCAAAATTTATCCATGAGGATGTCGGTTTTTCTACCGAACATCTTTGTCTTTGATCTTTGTTGCTACTATGTTGCACGTGTGTAGACGGCACTACTGAATTAAAACAGAATGGATCACTGACGAACACGAACTGCAACACGTTGCTGCAACAGTGTTCCAATTACCACACACATGTTGCAGCAACGTGTTGCATATTTGCACCTGTGTGGACCAGCATAAAGAACGGATTAAAAAAAATTAAATGCTATAACTCATAATAATAATAATACCTGTTAAACAGGTGTATGTATAATTGTATATTTACGGGACAAGCCCTATATAGACATATAGCAAGATTACAAAAAATACAAGTAAAAAATACCTATAAATAAAAAATAAAAGCAAAATTAAAATATTTAATAAAATTTATACCTACGATCTAAAATTAACACAGGAAAAAAGAAATTAGTTGAAAAACGACAAAAAATATGCTGGCAACAAGGGAATTAAGTAAATTGAAGAAAATAAATTGCAGCCTGCTACAGTGTCAAAATATGTACATAAAAAAAAATATAAAATGTAAATAAGTAAAATGCAAGATTTTACATGTCAGATGACACCTCCCCTGGTAAAGCTAATAATATCAAAAAGGCATAAACATTTAATTCTTTCAAATAGAAAGACTTGTATTGTGTTTAACATTTTTTTTTACTTCTTATATAAAAAAATGACTGAAACCTGTGAAATGAAATGTAAAATATCTCCGGCCCTGTTTTGATTAAAATCTCAAACTTGTTTTAAAATACTTATAATGTCAACTACTTTTCAGAAATGTATTACAAATAGGGTAGTTCTATTAAAGATTCCACAGTTGGCCCACTGGGGTCGCCCCTGATAATGTTAAAGAAAAAAAAAATCAAAATCTAGTAGAAGAGGTTTCCCCCTCGATAGAGTATAGTACATCACCTGTTTTAGTTTTTCTCACTAGATATTTCGAGTGGCTCCTTTTCTTTGGCGGACCCTGTATGTATAAGAAGTTTTTGTAAAAAAATCAACGAAATACTTCCGATTTTTTCGCTGAACAATTTTCGTTTTGTTTTTTGTGTCTGGCGGTTTGTTATTTTCATTCCTTGCGAATCAGTTGCGAAGCCGACGCGACGCTCGAATCTCCGAAACCAGTGAATGAAATTTGTACACCAAACTTGTACAAACATTTTCTGAGAAGCTAATAAGTACATTTTTTTAGGTTTATTAAATTTAATTTGATTTAATAAACCTCGTTTAAACATTAAACGAGGTAATGCTACCTGCATGTTAGGTACATTGCCTCATGCAAGTGGGATGGATCAAGTCTATCTCCTGTTGATTTTAATTACCTTGTAAATAAAAATAAAAAGTTTATTGATCTATTTGATGAAACATAAAAAATAATATTATTATTAATGCAAGAAACGTGTTGCAGATGTTCCCAATTTAAATTAATCAACTTTAAACTCTGCTAGCTGCAGACCAGGGAGACAAAGACCTTACGTGTGTGACCACTGACCTGTAAAATTGCACTTAAATAGTTAAAATAAAATAATATGCTTTTATTTCGTGAATGCCAGTATCACGAAGTCTTCACCTCGCTGGACGTTGCTTAATTTTGGTGATCCTACGAGAAACAGTGCATTCAACGCCATCGACGCTGGCTAAAAAAATCCGATATCTATTATTCATTCTTCATCCGATCAAGGTATTATTCATTGGATTTCTTATACGAGTAATTCACGAGTACCTATTACGAGGAAGCGATTTTCCATAATTGGCAATACATTTTTCATTCATAGGAATTTATATTTGAGAGATCCATTTATTTTCTAACTATGAACTATTAGTAACTAGTACTTGACATTCTCTATTTAAACAGGCTATATTTTCTTTGGAACCAACACAATTACATTTCGGTAATCAGTAGCGAGTGGCAAACAAAAGAGTAAAGACCAAGATCAAAAAGTGTTTTATTTTATATCTGTAGTACTAAAAGAAATTAAAAATCACTATATCTTTTCCAGTTTCCTACAGATTTCTACAATTCTACCCAAAATGTCATCTCCTGTTGTTATATCTGGAATTTCGGGTCGCTTTCCTGAAAGTTCAAATTGCGAAGAATTCAAAAGTAACTTGTACAATGGCATTGATATGATAACTAACGACAGCAGAAGATGGCCACCAGGTAAAGCTATACATACAATATTGCCGGTGAATCTTATATGCGGGCAAATTCAGGTGTAAGCAGTGTAAGCTTACCTTTCAGAAAGTCCATCTACAGTCAAGAGAAGAAAAAAAATGTTCATAATTTCTACGCTAATGCGATTTGCATAAAAGAAAAGAGCAAATGTCTAATTTTGAACTTTGCTGAAATTCTGGACTGAAGGAGCAAAAAAAGTTTTTTATTTAATTATGTATCTACCTACTTATTTTGGAATTTACTGGTAACTTTCTTCGATCTCTGATTAAAAGGGTCATGTCTCGGTGTGTATTAGTATTAGGTTTAGGGAAAATACAAGCATGCCAAATTAAAGAAACGTTAAGCAAAAAGAAGAAAGTCAGCGAAAAAGTTGAATGTGTTCGAGTATGGTTGCATCATGTTTCAGGACTGTACGGAGCACCCTCCCATACTGGCAAGATCAAAGACATTTCATCGTTCGATGCTGAATTTTTCGGCATACACGCGAAGTTGGCGAACTTGATGGACCCACAGCTTCGCATGCTCCTGGAACTCACCCACGAGAGTATCATGGATGCAGGTATGTGGGGATGGAAGATTCAAACGAGGAAAAGGGAAGATCGTCCCGGTAGCTCAATAACGTGGGTTTGAAACCCATCCGGGACATGACAAGTTATCCTCCCATTTGGGATTTTTACCACATAATAATATGTCTTGGGCTTACTGCTGGAATGATGGGGCTTTAATAGTCTTAATCGGGCAGTATAAATAAGGCGATATTATTATTATCGTCCTGTATCCAATATATGATCTATTGGTGATTGGTGCGAATTCCATGGTGGAAAGGACTGTATCTCTCAACAGTTTCAACCTATAGAAGCATATATTTGCATATTTTGGCCTTATTTTTCGTTCATGTACCTACATAGTCGTATATTTTGGCCATTTCCTTTCTTGTACGTAGCTTCCTAATGATGATGAATGGTTGATTACGAATATGATTCTATAAAAATTCAAAGTGTAACTACCGACGCTATTTAGAATATTTATATTTTCCACTTCATTGTTAATTGAAAAGATTTTAGACGCTAATCTGGTAATCCAGTAGCGTGGGTGTCCATTGGTTCAAATCCCATTCCATTTATGAAGTTTTCTTTCTAAATTTGAGAATTTGACCAAATAATATCTACTAGCACCTGAACAATGAATTGCTGTAATAATGAAATTCAGTCAGCCAGTCAGTGACAAAATCTCAAATTTTAAAATTACTTTCC
Source organism: Bactericera cockerelli (assembly GCA_024516035.1). Taxonomy (NCBI): domain Eukaryota; kingdom Metazoa; phylum Arthropoda; class Insecta; order Hemiptera; family Triozidae; genus Bactericera; species Bactericera cockerelli. Next base: position 31,902 of record JAMCCL010000198.1, read on the forward strand.
TCTGAAAGTTTTTTGCATGGACTCTTGAAATTTTCAATTTCTTTTAAAATGATATTAGGACAATCTTTGTTCAAATTTCATATCTCTCTGATCAATTGAACCGAAGATATGAGCGTGTGAAAAACCGGGTGAATCGGTTCGTGTAAAGATACACTGCCGTGCTTTCTGGACTGTCAATTTTTTTCAGGTTTTAACCCCGAAGAGCTGAGAGGCACCAGGACTGGTGTCTACATCGGTCTGATGACCACAGAGGCCAACAACTTCGCGGAGAACTATCCGGAGAAGCTGACGGGGTATGAAACCATTGGAACCACTCGAGCTATGCTGGCGAATAGACTGTCTTACGCGTTCAATTTCTCAGGTAACAACTGATTTGCGCGTTGCAAGAAATACAAATGACAGACTTACAGACCGACCGACAGACTGACACAAAACCAGAGGTGTTCAGGAGGCTACAACATGTCCAGAAATATGTTTTTTTTTTTTTTTTAAATCGGAGTAGGTAAATTTTCTATTTATTTTCCAAAAACGAAATTATACTTCCGATATCTAGTTCCTATTAGATAATCTCGGAATTAATATAATATATAATACTTATACTGACTCCTTTGATGATCGAAATACCCTCCTATGTAAAAAAAAATCCATGTACTACTAAATATTTAACTGCCTTTTTCCCCATAGGTAGGTATAATTCCGTTCTCTAGTCAAAGTTCCTAACCGGTACCTTCTGTACTTTAGAACTATACGAATATACCCTAATAGTAAACTTCGGAGTTCCTTGAGTTCAAAGGTTATTAATAAATTCTTTATTAGATAATAAGACATATGTACAGTACAAATAATGATTACAAATATTAAAAAATAAAAACAATAAAAAGGGAAAAAAACACTGCCAATTATGGACACAATACTTCCTCGTGATTGTTTCACATTGTAAACACGTGCCAATTTTGAGATTTTATACAAAATTACTTGTATCTCCAAAACTACTAAACCGATTTTCTTTAAATTTGTTTTATATGGTAGAATTTTGTTTTTTCTACATTCTAGATTCTACAAAAAATTCTGTATCGGCAAGTCGTGGTCCTTATTTTTTGACTTTTTTGTCCAAAATTTCGGATTTTCTTAAATATCAGAGTCAAATTATAATTAATTAAAAAGAAAATATAAAAAACCTATGTAAAATAATAATATGCATAACCATACAAAATTTCATCAAAATCGGGTGTACCGTTCACGAGATATAAGCGTTTAAGTAAAAAGTTAGTGGTCAGGCGCATGGTCTCTTTCACCAAGAACCGCTAGTACGAATTCGATGAATTTAAAATGGGACCATCAACAGAATGTCTCCTAGATGTGTGCAAAATTTCATCAAAATCGGTCGAGTAGTTTCCGAGATTTGCGCGTTACAAGGAATCGTTTTAACAGACAGACAGACAGACCGATAGACCGACAGACGGACACAAAACCAAATTTGCTCAGGAGGTTATGAAACGTCCAGAAAATATGAAAAAAATTGAAATCGGAGCAAAAAAATATTTTTTTTTTTACAAAAACGAACACAATACTTCCGATTTCTAATATTAGAAATTTCTCGGAAGTAAAATAGATAAATATATACACACATACCTGGGTTATCTCTTCCACTCAAGGTTGGTGGCAAAAAAATAAATTCATTTCTTTGTTTCAATTGAGAATCCTTGTTTAGCTCAGTGGTTAAGCACTCGCTTGCCATACGGAGGGTCCCGGGTTTCGATCCCCCGAGCCGACAAATATTTGTATTGAAAATTTGGTTACAGTTGTGTTGTAAGGGACGTACCGTAAGGTGTCCCTTGTTGACCCAGCACCTGAATGGGAAGTATTGTGTCACTTCTCGTCCATCAGAGGGGAGGCATATTACGGGATGGACAGGCTACAACACAGACCACAAGCGTCTAAAATAGCTCCTGTTTCATGGCTACGAAATAAAAAAAGGCTGTGAAACACTCATCTTTTCTTTAAAAAAAAGGTTCCATCAAGATATAGATGCTCAAATTTTTTGTGTAAAAAACCCTACTTTTAAAAATCAACATTTTGATTTCGCTGAGACTTTTTATAAACTCTGATGGGTTTAGGATAATATAGGTACCCATAGGATAATATAGGATTTGTGAGTATTTTTAAAAGAGACAAAATTTCTGCTAAATAGGTTCAGTAATATTCAGTATAAGTCTTTTTTTGCCATAAAAAGTTAGAAATTTGATAGAAAGTTAGAAATTTCGCCATGAAAAGATCAGCTTTAAGAAAATGGCTATTTTTTAATACAACGAAAATATTTTTTTATACAAAAACGAACACAATTCTTCCGATTTCTAATATTAGAAATTTTAGGAAGTAAAACCATCAAGGGACTTCCATATAAATCACTATGCCAAAAACCTCTCATTAAGATTGAACAAAATGTTTTGAAGTAGAAAAAGAAAATACATAAACAAATAGGTAGATAGGTAGAGGTATGGTTGAGTTTCAATTTTTAATATAAGATAACACTAAGTGCACTTTGAAACGCGCTCTGTACTTTTTTTAAATGAATAAATTTAAATACTTTGTTATCGTAAACGCTTCTTCCAATTTACGTAATACTACCTACCTATATTAAAAAAAAAAAAATATTGAAATTATTAAGATAAACTCAGAAAACTATAATCAGTCATTAACTCATGTAGTGAATCTACATTACATTGATGCATGTCACATCACGTGACCTTCTATCATTGGGAGTACTGACACATTTATAGGAAAAGGCTTCACGGGTAATGGTTTTATTTCCTTTTGTTTAATTAAAGCATTCATCTGATAGGTATTTAATAGTGCAATGAAGGTTATCACATCCATATACGTACATACATATAACAAATATATTAGGTATTATTACATTTCTTAGGAGGTAGATAATAATATTACGTAAGAGGTAATATTAGAATACTCTACTAATAATAGACACTTATAAATGCTACCCGATTAAGGCTAAAGACTCCCTCTATTACAACAGTTATTTTGATGACATTATGTATTATGTGATCAAAATCTCAAAAAATGGCATTCACGACATGGCAGATATTTGAATCAACTATTAGAGCTACTAGAACTCGAGCACTGAAAAGTAGTAGTATTAATTGGGTAGTATAAATAAGGCGATATTATTATTTTTTGATTTTTTTTTTAAAGGTAAGTGTGCCCCGGAACCGCTTTTGCATTACTTCAGGGCACTTTACCTTCACATCCATGCCATTCCGGAAACGGAAAATTTCGGTCAGAAATTTCCGCTCCGGGCGGGATTCGAACCCGCAACCTCCGGGTCAGTAACCAATACTCTTAACCACTGAGCCACGGAGGTCGGCGGAGGCGATATTATTATTATCAGTCCATGTGTGTTGGAATGTAAATTTGAAAAGCTCAAATAATCCGAAAATCATGTGGAATGGGATTATTATTATTATACAATTCTTTATTAGATACAAAAGGACATTATGTACATATAAATAATAATTTTAACAGTGAAAAAAAAAAAACAATATATACCTACAATAAAAATGAAAAAGAATAGAAAATATTTGAAAACATAAGTTCTAAACTAAAGGGCGGGGTTATTGCCTATGGCAATCTCTTCCACCCAACCCTTTGTTCTCCTCCAGGGCCCTGCTGCACCATCGACACCGCCTGCTCCTCCACCCTGTTTGGTTTGCACCTCGCCGTGGCGGCTATAGAGAGAGGAGAGTGTGAACACGCCCTCATAGGAGGTGTGAACCTCACTCTGAAACCAGCCACGTCTCTCATGTACCACAAGTACGGCATGCTGAGTCCCACGGGAACTATAAGTCCCTTCGATGCTTCAGGTAAAGGAAATCATTGGTTTTCTTGGATAAAAAGTTAATAAAAAAAAAAAAAAACTTTCAGGCCTGTTACGAGTCCTCCTTATTATATTCATTTATTTAGGGTCCAACACATGCTAACGCACTCAGGACCCTCTGAAACTTTGTGATTAAAAGAGAAGAAGGTGATTATATGTAAATAAATATATTTCAAGTATTTGTTGAAAAAAAAAGAAAAAAAACAAAAAAAACTCTTTATTAGTAGAACATATACGTATACAGACAAATAATGGTAAAAATTAAATATAAAATTGACAATATTAATAATATAAACAAGAAAAAAAAAAATAAACAAAATATATACAATAAATATACATATTATGTCCTAACTAAAGGGCGAGGTTGTTGCCTATGGCAATCTCTTCCACCAAACCCAACCCTTATCGGTAGAGCAACTATTAAGGTCAGTTATATTATTGTAGAAACTATACAAGTATACATATAAATGAAGAAAAAAATTGTCGATTTAACTTCTGTCACTGAAGTTAAACAAAGCCCAGCTATGTTAGAGCTTGGATGGCTGACCATTCAAATTCGAACCCACGTGTTGTTGGCTTTTTCCGGTCCAACCCAGGCTTGATGAGTTTAATATGGTTTGTTGGATTGTGAGTTTCCAGTGTATGAAATGTAAAACCTCCGTCTTAAATAACCTAGATATTAATTATCAGGCCTTCAGCCTAGCAGAATTCTAAAACTGTAAATATGAGTATAATGTAAAATAGGTAGTTTTTAATATTTTGGTAATTATATAAATTTAGATTATTATTTTGTTACTACCTATTTTGCCACATAGGCTGAAAAGAGACAACTTTAGTAGGTATATTTTTTATTTATTTAAATACCGCTTTAACTATTGAGTTATTCGCGTTTAAACCCTTATGTTTGTAAATTTCTTTAAATAATAAAATTAACTCTTCAATAAAGGCTATTTTATTTATTTTATTTTATTTAATTATCTCCATATTTCAGCCAACGGCTATGTTCGGAGTGAAGCAGCGGTCGTCATCTTTGTGACCCGTGAGTCAACTAGTCGTCGCATCTACTGCCACATTGTGGGAACAGCCACCAACACAGATGGGCACAAGAAGCAGGGACAGACCTACCCTTCCTCCGCGAGACAGGCAGAGCTCATCAGGGAGGTGTTTGAGAAGTGTGGGGTCCACCCACACCACGTGGGATATGTGGAGGCCCATGGGACAGGAACCAGCGTATGTTTTTTTTTTTTTAAAGCTTTATTAGGAGGACAAAGTACAATGGTAACAGTATAAGTATAAGTAGTGCTTTATTTAGACTGTCAGCGCAAGACAGGTAGTCCCATTATGCCAACAGTATGAAATTAAGAGAAAAAAACAAACAAATGACAAAATAAATAAGTAAAAAAGAAAATAATAATAATGTCCTACCTAAAGGGGTTATTGCCTGTGGCAATCTCTTCCACCCAACCCTTATCTCAAGTTTCTATATAATTATCTCAAGTTTCTTTATAAATATGTTTGTATCTCAAGTTTCTATATAATTATCCACTGTACACAAACTGAACTGATTTACTTCATATTTGATCCAGAGTGTTCTTTGGGTCTGTGCGAGTAGGACGTAGGTGCGTACTAAGAGGTTGGGTGGAAGAGATTGCCATAGGCAATAACCCCGCCCTTTAGTTAGGAGATATGTTTTTTATATATTTTCTATTATTTTTCATTTTTATTGTATATATTGTTTCCATTATTCATTGTTAAAATAATTATTTGTATGTACATACTGTCCATATATATCTAACTAGCCGTTTGCCCGTGCTTTGCAACGGGACTACACTGAAAAAAATTTATTGTAGGGCTTACTAAAACTTTAGTAAATTTCACAAGGCTTAGGGTTGATTGAGTGACAGCAAAATGTTTTGTTAAGATTACAAATCAAATTTCGTAAACTCTATTTAGTAAAGATAATGATATCTTTCGTTCATCCAACAAATTTATGTTTAGTTACTTTTACTAAACTCATCATTGTATTTTTGACAAGAAAAAAATTCCATTGTCTTTACTAAAGTATTTAGTAAGATCTCAAGCATGCATTCATAATGCTTACGAATCATCTTGTTATGCTTATTAAGGTTGTTTCTTTCAATTTGTTGAATTTACAATACTGTTTAGTAAAGTTAACAAAATACTTCATTAGTCCATTCAATCGACTCAGTATGGCTTATGATAGTGTTTTGTAATTTTAAACATAGTAATAGTTGATTTAACAACCAGACTTGTTATTGCTTACGCCAGAGATTGGTTAAATCTACTGAACTGTTTAGTAAGTTTAAGCAACCCATTTCGTTCACACTATTGACTCGTCTAGTAAACCTCACGAACAATATTAGTAAATTTTACTGATAATATCAGTAAACTTTACTGATAGTTTCAGTAAACTTCACTGTTAGTTTCAATAAACTTCACTGATAACCTCAGTAATCTTCACTGATAACCTCAGTAATCTTCACTGATAACCTCAGTAAACTTCACTGAAAATCATAGAAGAAGAAGAAGAAGAAGATAGTGAACTTCAGAAACGCCTGTAGTAAACTTTTACAACAATTTCAGTAACTAAGTTATTATGAGAAAATAATTCAAAATATAATTGCAATAATTTAAAAATATGCATGTATGCAACGCTTTTATTTTGTTGGAAACATTTAAAATACATTAGGAGACATTTAAAAATACATTAAATGATTTTTAAATGATGAAATACTTGCATTAAATAAATAAAAAAAAACACCAACCACACAAATTCACACGACTCACTTACACAACACACTAAGTACACATCAACCAAATTCACATAACAAACAAACACAGACATAGACAACACATCAAACAACCAAAATCTCACACCACCTATCAACCAAATCCAGACTTACACAACACACCCAATATCTAAACTTTCACAATACCTATCAACAAAACCCTCACTTACACAACACATCAAACAATCAAAATCTCACACCAAATATCAACCAAACTCAGACTTACACAACACACCCAATAACAAAACTTTCACACCACCTATCAACCAAACCCTCACTTACTTTATATTAAGCTACTTAATACTTTATATTAAGGTTTTTTATTAAGCTCAAACTGAATGATGAGAGCGGCGATCTTGTTTCGTCCTTTTTTGTCAAGGATATTTTCTGCGCCATTCATGTATTCATGCTGAAAGGCTTTTCCCTCAGCATTGGATGACAGGATCTGGCGCAGATACTGAAAATAGAGGAGACGGTAACTTTAGTTCCACAGTCTACAACACTTGCGCGATGAAATATGACATGTAACCATCTAAATATTCCTAATAGCCATTTCTCAACGGATTTTTATGAAACTTTCACAGAATGCTTAGAATGTAATAAGAAATTAATTTGGGCCACATAATAATACGTCTTGGGCTTGCTGCTGGAATAATGGGACTTAATAGTCCTAATCGGGCAGTAATAAGGCGATATTATTATTATTATTGACTTGTAACACTTGACATTTTCATCCAAGACAGCTGATTCTTTGACACGTCAATGTGTATCAAGCAACCAGTTAAAGACTGGTAGTTGTTTCTGTTTAATTGTTATAAAATAAAATTGTTTCTCTATTTACATAATATTTACGCGATTAGCTCAGTGGTTAAGTACTCGCTTGCCATGCGGAAGGTCCCGGGTTCGATCCCCCGTGCCGACAAACCAAATATACGGTTCATATTTATTTTAAATAAAATAAATCCTCTTCTAACTCTTTTCTTTCAGGCAGCTAGGCTCCCAAGATACGAGCAGAACTATTTAGGTAAATAGTTTAGTAAATTTACATTTTCAGAAGGCTACAAGATATAAGGACGTCTCAATAACACACTCTTGACACTCTTACTCATAGGTTTTCCTTTTTTCCTTAAAAATTTCCTCCTTGAATAAAAATTTCCTCCTTAAAAATAACCCCGCCCTTTAGTTAGGACATATGTATCTCAACGGATTTTTATGAAACTTTCACAGAATGCTTAGAATGTAATAAGAAATTAATTTGGGGTCGAAAATTTGAACAATTCACTATTTAAATTATGTACTTTAATCTCATTTATACATGGAACTATTTTGTTGTGGATGTGGATAATACTATAGTTTGAATAAATATCCATAAATGATTTATATTATATGGTGAACAATAATTGGTGTTACTTTCTGAACCTGGGCAATGGAAGCTCACTAATTAGATACTTACTGCTCCTGGCAAACACTCCAATGGAGGTTCTGGAGAGCTGCAGGATTCCACAGAGGTAGGAACGCTGTCAACACTGACACGCTGAGGTAGAGACAAGTTAGCACGAGCCTCGGACTGCCCAGAGCCTGGCACGCTGCCAAGACTAACACACGCAGATAGAGAAGAGTTGGCGTTTCTCCCCAGAGCCAGACACACTTCCCAGACAGCACAGTCAACTGGATGTATACCATACTGTTAGGTGGAAAAAGTCTACTTGCCCACCTGGAAATCAGCTGGAGATTTCCACCTTCCACCTGACCTCCACCTGGAAATCAACTGGAAATGAACTGGAAAGTAACCCAACTTTTAACTGGAAGTCAGTTGCCCAAAGTCAACTGGATTTGTTCCACTTATTTCCAGCTACTTGTAGCGCTCTCTAGTGGATGGGTAGTAACTCACTACCACAATGTTGACATACCTATTTACCTATACTGTACATTATACTACATAATAATCAAATGCTACGCTCTTGGTTTTGAGGTTGTGGGTTCGAATCCCATTATATGCATTTTTTTTTTTCTTTCAAATAATAATAGTAATAAAAATACTAGAAACAAATGTATATTAGGCATAAATTCAATTTCAGTTATTTAATTTAGAGGCCATACATTCAAATCTCATGAAGAATATTTTTTTTGTATAAAAATAAAGTAATAAATTTTAAATAGGTTTTTTTAACACGTACACACACACAATTTTGAGTATATTTTTTTTCATATATAAATTTGGAAAGAAAAAGAAAATAACTACTCTGTTTTAAACAACACAATTCAAATAAGACTCTTTAACATTATTATATTTTTACAATAAGAGTGTTTATTATTAAAAAAATTGTCCCAAAAGTGTAAAATGCACTATCAAATTTCCACCATGTCACAAGACCTTGTACCAATGTATCACAAGTATTTCTAAGAAGGTATAATCTCTATATATAAAACTCAAAGTTATGCATGTCTGGCTGACTATGTCCTCTTGGGGTTACAATACCAAACGGTACTCTCACTGAGAGTTCCCCCCCCCTAAGCCACCTTCAACATACTAGAAAATTATCAAAATTAAAATATCTAATACAATTTTCAAGTGCACTGGTAATCAAGTGGTTAATGCGCTAGTCAGATAATCAACCTAGCATAGGGTTCCGTTGTTTCAATTTTTTCCTCATTATGGTTGTGACCACATAATAATAAGACTCTGAGGGTTAGGTGGTAGAAAATGCTTTGAGCATAACCTTTAACCTTACCTGGTGGTTACCTTCCAGTTAAAAGTGTTATTATTATTTTTATTGGGACACCGGCCATGAGAAAAAACCTTAATGGTGACAAAATGCCAGGTTTTAGCTAGTATAGAAATAAAATAATGATATCCAATTATAAAATATGCTCATAACATGTACATAATCACAATAAAATAATAATACTATGTAAATTAAAATATATTTCTTTTGAGAAACCAAAAATAACAAAGAAATAAACTAATAGCCAGCAGAAAATGAAGATGGGGCATGGAATACACCAGTTTTCATGAAATTGCAAAAGTTAAGCAATGTCTAACGGGGTTGAACATGGATTAGTGAATGTTATTATGTATTTGTAATCCTTCATGACAATTTATATACTGCTGTGGCTAATTAGAATTGCTGGGTTGTTTGCTTTGAGAATTATTACCAAAAAACATTGTTATACTTAAATTAAAACAAAATTGACTTGTTAAGACTAGTGAAATTATAAAACACAATAGTGTGGAACACTTTTTTTAAATAGATATAAAATTAACTCAAAATTTAAGGGCCTTCATAAGGTGGTAGAGAGAGCACAATAGTTATTATTGTTATTATGAACAGTGCACAGTAAATTGGCCAAATAATTTTAAATCAAGAAATCAGGAAGCATGTCACAAAGTAAACATCATTTTTTAGTGTGGCAGAACCACCTATCAGTGAAATATTCATTTTATAATGAATATTTATATTTTATAAAGTATTGTACATCTAAATAAAATCCACAGAGTGAAAAATTTCACTATCTAGCACTATGCATTCAGCTGTTTCTTTGCTTGAACCAGAACCTTTTTTTAGCCAACCTATGGTCAAGAGATCTTGAGCATAAAAAATTCTGTTTCCCTTAACACATGAGACTAGCATTCATGGTCCTGCTTTGGCTTGGCTAGGCTAGGTGAGATTAATATGGGTAGCTGGTATGATTCCAAGTGAACTGAAGGTGTTAATCCCACTGAAGGTCCAGGAACAGCAGAGTGCAGAAAGTTCATTAGGGTCCAAGTGGATGTCTCTAGAAATGGATGGTTATTGTCAGATGAAAAAGGTGATCCAGTATTAACTTCTTGTCCTCTCCTTTCCTTCTGTCACGATTTAGACAAACTTAAGAACTATTTTTTGAAACATCTCGAAAGCAAATTTGGAGTTCAGAAATGACAAAGTAAACACTTTCATAGTTATAAAAAAGATGTTCAAAACTAATTAAAATATTATTTGTATTTAAAATATGTTCAAATAAATGAAATACCTATTATTAAGAGAATTATTAATTATTTAAAACAATTCACAATTTGTCACAAAAATATCACAATTTCTGAATTTCCTTCAACAGAGGACGAGTTTTATCTAAACACTATTCCAGTAGTTATAAAAAAGATCAAAACTAATTAAAATGATATTTTAAAATTTAAAATTTTAAATTTTTAAATTGTATTTAAAAATGTTCAAAACTAAATGAAATACATATTTAAAAGAATTATTAATTATTTAAAACAATTTACAATCACCATATCACCAATATCACAATGATTCTGAAATTACGAAAGATCAAAGATGGCGTCTTCAACAAAGGACGCGTTTTATGTAAACTGGAGAAATGTGGAGTATCTCCAGCTGACTGGTCAACTGACTAAATTCTATTTATGTCCTAGCTGGAGAGATTCGTTATACTTCCAGCTGACTGCCCAGGTGACTGAGTCTAGATGGATTTTTGTTGGAAATATCCAGGTGGCTGGTCAACTGATTTAATCCATAATGGAAAAATCCAGCTGTCGGGACAGCTGGAGGTCCAGTTGACTTTATACACCTGGATATTTCCACCTTAAATCCAGACTGGAAGTCACCTGCCGTGCTGTCTGGGTTTCAAGTTTATTGACATGCAGAGGTAGAAACGAGTTGCCATAAGCCTCCTGCCGTTGGGGTTGGGTATCACCTGAGGATTCTGGTAACTGGGGGGGGGGGGGGGTTATTTGAGTCATATACATAAAACAGTTATTTGAGCCTCAAAAGTCATCAGTAAGTTTTTAGAAGTTATCTTAAAATTAATCCTGTTTTATGATTTGTCCCTTACTGTTCTCAAGACATAATGCTAATCTCTCTCACTTACTCATGCTCACTCTCTCTCTCTCTACCACTCTCCCTCTCTACCTCTCTCTCTCTCTCTCTTTCCTCTCTTTCTCACTCACTTTCTCTCTCTCTCTCTTTCTCACTCTCTCTCTCTTTCTCTCTCTCTCTTTCTCACTCTCTCTTTCTCACTCTCTCTTTCTTTCTCACTCTCTATCTCTCTTTCTCACTCTCTCTCTATTTCTCATTCACTCTCTCTCTTTCTCTCTCTCACTCTCTCTCTCTCTTTCTCACTCTCTCTCTCTTTCTCTACCTCTCTCTCTCTCTCTTTCTGACTCACTCACTCACTTACTCTCTCTCTCTCTTTCTCTCTTTCTCTTTCTCACTCTCTCTCTCTCTTTCTCACTCTCACTCTCTTTCTCACTCTCTCTCTCTCTTTTCTCTCTCTCTCTTCTTCTCTCTCTCTCTCTCTCTCTCTCTCTTCTCCTCTCCTCTCCTCTTCTCACTCTCACTCTCTCTCTTTCTCACTCACCTCTCTCTCTCTTTCTCACTCACCTCACTCACTCACTCTCTCTTTCTCACTCACTCACTCACTCACTCACTCTCTCTTTCTCACTCACTCACTCACTCACTCTCTCTCTCTCTCTCTCTTCTCTCTCTCTCTCTCTCTCTATCTCTTTCCTCTACCTCTCTGTCTCTCTCTTTCTCACTCACTCACTCTCTCTTTCTCACTCACTCACTCACTCTCTCTCTCTCTCTTTCTCTACTCTCCCTCTCCCTCTCTCTTTCTCTACCTCTCCCTCATTGAATTAATACTTACATCAAAGAGACAGCTGATATTTGACAGTGGTTGTTGATTTTGACTGGTATCTGTCAGCGGTTTCAAAAAGTGTAGATCATTAGAGGGTGTGTACTGAAAAAACAAAGAAAATAAATAGAACAATACTATAGGAAAAATATACATAAAACCAGTTATTTGAGCCTTAAAAGTCATCAGTAAGTTTTTAGAAGTTCTTAACGAGGAAACAAGGATACTTTCAGCATTAACACTTTTTTTAAAAAAAAAAAAAAAAAAAAAAAAAAAAAAAAGGGCGCATTACGATACGCATTACGAAAAAGTCACCGAACGATTCGTCCCAAAACGTTATCTTGACAAAAAAAATATAATAAACAACAGGATTCGACCCAGTACAACATTCTAAGTACCGTACATATTGAGGGATTATTTTATTATTATTTAACGTACCAGACTTTTTGTGTGGGACCAGAACTTGATAGTTTGTTTTGGGACGAATCGGGTTTTAGTACCCTAAAACGTGTTCTATATTTTAGGAAAATAAAATAATTCGTCCAGAAATGTTATTAGCTCAATTTGTAAAAAAGTGACCAATTACAATACTTTCTATACGTTATAGGTAATAGAAAGTAAAAATATGATAGAGGTTCAGATAATGTGCAAGTACGTAGAATTGTAAATTTTCTAGAATATAGCTATAAAATTTAGTACATGATAGAGGGGCTTACTCCAAATGCTTGTTGATGATTCCTGAGAAATTTCATTCGCGGTACTGTTGTTTTAAATAGACCCTTTATGGCGTCCTCTGTCAACATTGAAAATGCCTGGAAGTCTATTTCTTCTTCTGTAAAGAGATAATGAAAAAATAAAAAAACAATTGTAAATCTAGGGAGCCGCGAGGACCTTCTGGAAGTGCTCATTGATGAGCTAGTAATTTGTGTTAGTATGTCACAATTTTTAGTGGGTATGAATTAATTTCTTCTAAAAATATACTGAAACCTTCGAAATAAAATGTACGATATCTCCGGCCCTGCTTTGATTAAAATCTAAAACTTGTCTTAAACTACTCTTTGTCAACTACTTTTCAGAATGTATTACAAATAGGGTAGTTCCATTTAAGATTCCAAAGTTGACCCCCCTGGGGCCGCCCCTGGTAATGATAAAAAAAACCAAATACTACTAGAAAAGGTTTCGCCCTCGATATAATGGTACACGTGTTTCAGCATTTCTTAAAATTATAATCCGTTTTCTAGATATTTCGTGTGGCTCCTTTTTTTAGCGGACCCTGTAGATAAACAACATGTGACAGTTACCTAAGTGAAATTTTCCCAATTCCTTATGGGTGAGAAACTTGTGTCCGATTGATTTAAAGGAAAATTTGTGAGCTGATGTAAAATTGGATTTAAAAGAGAAGCATTTCTACAAACATCTTCCTAAAATATACATATAGTTTAGGGCAGCGTTGTCCTAGGGGTCCGGAGACCCGCGAGGACCCCCTGGAGGTTATAAGGGGGCCGCGAAAAAAAAAAAAGTTTGGGAAACGCTAGTTGAGCCTATATAAATAAAAATATTAACATTGCTCTACATGGGAAGTAGGTAGGTACCTAGTAACTACCTAGGTACCTACAATGCAAATGGTGGTGAGCTTTCTGAGAAATTGTTTATCTATCATTTACAATTTTACATCAATGGGACCTATAACCTATTTTGAAGAAAATGAGAAAAATAATTATTTCTTACCTTTGAAATGGGGAATATAAATCCTCTAATCCCCATTGAATGAGATATTCTTCAGTGTCTTTATCCATTGCTATTGGTCTTTGTTATAATAAAATAAACTTTAAAAAATAAAATATTCAAATTAACTGTCTATTTAATTTAAATCAATTTGGTTTTGAAAATAAAACACCAATTAAATTTTAAGGTCTTTGTTATAATAAAATAAACTTTAAAAAATAAAAATATTCAAATTTACTGTCTATTTAAATCAATTTGGTTTTGAAAATAAACACCAATTAAATTTTAAAAAGAATGACGTAATAAATACGGAAAGGAACACTGGGCCATCAATCAACAAAAAACAACTGAATCTGAAATTGATTTCGGTATCTATTAATTGTTGTAGATCTTTTGTCTCTCTCGTCTCTCGACACACCTGTTTTAGCAAGAATTTTGTTGAATCTACAATTCTGTTTAGTAAATCTAATCAAAGAGTCTTGTAACCCAGACAGCACAGTCAACTGGATGTATACCATACTGTTAGGTGGAAAAAGTCTACTTGCCCACCTGGAAATCAGCTGGAGATTTCCACCTTCCACCTGACCTCCACCTGGAAATCAACTGGAAATGAACTGGAAAGTAACCCAACTTTTAACTGGAAGTCAGTTGCCCAAAGTCAACTGGATTTGTTCCACTTATTTCCAGCTACTTGTAGCGCTCTCTAGTGGATGGGTAGTAACTCACTACCACAATGTTGACATACCTATTTACCTATACTGTACATTATACTACATAATAATCAAATGCTACGCTCTTGGTTTTGAGGTCGTGGGTTCGAATCCCATTATATGCATTTTTTTAAAATAATAAAAAAAATAATAATAGTAATAAAAATACTAGAAACAAATGTATATTAGGCATAAATTCAATTTCAGTTATTTAATTTAGAGGCCATACATTCAAATCTCATGAAGAATATTTTTTTTTGTATAAAAATAAAGTAATAAATTTTAAATAGGTTTTTTTTAACACATACACACACACAAATTTGGGTATAATTTTTTTATATAGAAATTTGGAAAGAAAAAGAAAATAACTAATCTGTTTTAAACAACACAATTCAAATAAGACTCTTTACAATGATTATATTTTACAATAAGAGTGTTTATTATTAATAAAAAAATTGTCACAAAAGTGTAAAATGCACTATCAAATTTCCACCATGTCACAAGGACCTTGTACCAATGTATCACAAGTATTTCCTATGTAGGTATAATCTCTATAATATATATAATACTCAAAGTTGTGCATGTCTGGCTGACTATGTCCTCTTGGGGTTACAATACGAAACGGTACTCTCACTGAGAGTTCACCCCCCCTAAGCCACCTTCAACATACTAGAAAATTATCAAAATTAAAATATGTAATACAATTTTCAAGTGCACTGGTAATCAAGTGGTTAACGTGCTAGTCAGATAATCCACTTAGCGTAGGGTTCCGTTGTTTCAATTTTTTCCTCATTATGGTTGTGACCACATAATAATAAGACTCTGAGGGTTAGGTGGTAGAAAATGCTTTGAGCATAACCTGACCTGGTGGTTACCTTCCAATTAAAAGTGTTATTATTATTTTCATTAGGACACCGGCCATGAGAAAAAACCTTAATGGTGACAAAATGCCAGGTTTTAGCTAGTATAGAAATAAAATAATGATATCCAATTATAAAATATGCTCATAACATGTACCTATGTACATAATCACAATAAAATAATAATACTATGTAAATTAAAATATATTTCTTTTGTGAAACCAAAAATAACAAAGAAATAAACTAATAGCCAGCAGAAAATGAAGATGGGGCATGGAATACACCAGTTTTCATGAAATTGCAAAAGTTAAGCAATGTCTAACGTGGTGGAACATGGATTAGTGAATGTTATTATGTATTTGTAATCCTTCATGACAATTTATATACTGCTGTGGCTAATTAGAATTGCTGGGTTGTTTGCTTTGAGAATTATTATCAAAAAACATTGTTATACTTAAATTAAAAACAAAATTGACTTGTTAAGACTAGTAAAATTATAAAACACAATAGTGTGGAACACTTTTTTTAAATAGTATTAAAATTAACTCAAAATTTAAGGGGCTTCATAGTAATAAGGTGGTAGAGAGAGCACAATAGTTATTATTGTTATTATGAACAGTGCACATTAAATTGGCCAATTAATTTTAAATCAAGTAATCAAGAAGCATGTCACAAAGTAAACATCATTTTTTAGTGTGGCAGAACCACCTGAGTGAAATATTCATTTTATAATAATATGTATTGTACATCTAAATAAATCCACAGAGTAAAAAAATTTCACTATCTAGCACTATGCATTCAGCTGTTTCTTTGCTTGAACCAGAACCTTTTTTTAGCCAACCTATGGTCAAGAGATCTTGAGCATAAAAAATTCTGTTTCCCTTAACACATGAGACTAGCATTTATGGTCCTACTTTGGCTTGGCTAGGCTAGGTGAGATTAATATGGGTAGCTGGTATGATTCCAAGTGAACTGAAGGTGTTAATCCATTGTGCTAGTCCAGGAACAGCAGAGTGCAGAAAGTTCATTAGGGTCCAAGTGGATGTCTCTAGAAATGGATGGTTATTGTCAGATGAAAAAGGTGATCCAGTATTAAATGTTTCTTGTCCTCTCCTTTTCTTCTGTCACAATTCACGATTTAGACAAACTAAAGAACTATTTTTTGAAACATCTCGAAAGCAAATTTGGAGTTCAGAAATGACAAAGTAAACACTTCAGTAGTTATAAAAAAAATGTTCAAAACTAATTAAAATATTATTTGTATTTAAAATATGTTCAAATAAATGAAATACCTATTATTTAAGAGAATTATTAATTATTTAAAACAATTCACAATTTGTCACAAAAATTCACAATTTCTGAATTTCCTTCAACGAAGGACGAGTTTTATCTAAACACTTCCAGTAGAGTTTTAAAAAAGATCAAAACTAATTAAAATGATATTTGTATTTAAAAAATGTTCAAAACTAAATGAAATACCGAATATTTAAAAGAATTATTAATTATTTAAAACAATTTACAATCACCAACATCACGATTTCCGAAATTTCGAAAGATCAAAGATGGCGTCTTCAACAAAGGACGCGTTTTATGTAAACTGGAAAAATATGGAACATTTCCAGCTGACTGGTCAACTGACTAAATTCTAGTTATGTCCTAGCTGGAGAGATTCGTTATATTTCCAGCTGACTGCCCAGGTGACTGAGTCTAGATGGATTTTTGTTGGAAATATCCAGGTGGCTGGTCAACTGATTTAATCCATGATGGAAAAATCCAGCTGTCGGGACAGTTGGAGGTCCAGTTGACTTTATACACCTGGATATTTCCACCTTAAATCCAGACTGGAAGTCACCTGCCGTGCTGTCTGGGAACCGTCACTGACTAGGGGTGATTAACAAAACTTTTGTTGGGACTACAAATGATTTTCATAACGACCGAGTTTTACAAAAAAGTTTAGTAAACTTAGCTAAACAAATCTGTCAGAAATCTGAAACCGTATGGTTCATTTAACAATCATGTTTTGTAATTTTAGATAAAATCTTGTTAAACTAACGAATACTGTTTTGTGTATTTTATCATATATAAATCTGGTAAGAGTAACGATTTTTGTTTGTTAATTATCAGACATGTACTAATCAGGTGGTATTTTTAACAGAATAATTTTACGGGTTGGACGCCCCCGCTTAAAAAGGGGGAAAAAAAGTTCCAAGGGTCTTGTTGAAAAACCGCTAAAAAATTTTTTCCCAACTTCTGAAAAAAGGGGCCCCATTTTTTTGCGTGCTAGGGTTTTCACGGGGGGGGGCCGGGGCCCCGGGGGAGGTGGCCGGGGGGGGTGTCCAGAGTCCCCCGGGGAGGACAGAACTACTTCCCCGGGGTATAGAGTAAGTTGCAAAAGGGGCCGCCACCCCCTTTTTCCTTAGGTCCCCCCCCCCAGCGACTGTGAGGGGGGCCCCATTTTTAAAAACAAAGCCTCACCGCACCCAGATAAACACCCGGGTTGAATGGGATTGGAAGGAATTTTTAAAAAAAAAAGGGAAAAATTTTCCCCAATTTTCAGGAACCACCGATCAAAAATGAAATTTGCCCCCCCTCCGAATTTTTGTTTTCCCGGGGGCCCTTTTTCCCCTTTTAAAAAAGTTTTTCCAAAAACCCTTTTTTAAAACCCCCCTTTTTTTTTTTCGATTTTTTTATACTACAAAAGATCAAAATGTCTTTTTTTAAAAAAAAAAAGCCCAAAACCCCTTGGGTTTTCCAACAAAAAATTTATAAGAAAAATTTTTGGGTTTTTTTTTTCATTTATTGTTCAATGACCAGGAGTAACAGGGCACATCTCCCGTAACAGTCGCCCGGGTCAAAGGGGGACAGCCAACTTTTCCCCTGGGTGCCCTCATTACAAGAGGCCTCCAAGACGTCACAAGATATTCTTCTCGTGGTGGCTCGGGGGTGCAGCATCAGGATTGTGGCGATCGTCAAATGCTTGAACCAAGAGTCAACTTTTCGGATGTTAGATTCAGGTAAGCCCTTTGGGCGAGTTCCCGATCTAACCAACCCTTTATAACTTATTAGGTCCAAAAAATAGAGTTAAAAGTTAAGTTATTATATTTGTGTTGACCCACTTTTGATATCACAATACTCAAACTAGCTTTGTAAATCTACGCTAAAACCGGGACTTGAACCACCGACCTCCAGGTTACAAGTCCGCTGCCTTATCTGCCAATTCTTTAAAAACTCATCAGATACCAAAAAAATAGATAAATATTTTTTTTTTCGGGTGTTTTCCCTAAGAAAAAAAACAGAATCATTGCTGTTTATACAATTAAATAGATAGGTTAGTTGATGGCATGGTTTTTTCAGAATTTTAACCTGTTAAAGAGGCAAATAAGGTCGAAACAGCTTTTCCAGGTATGCTCTGATATTCTGTACTTTCTAGTACAATTCTCTTTTTTTCTGTTTATACTGATACACTCAAAAAACTAACCTAAGTTCCTGGGATATCCCAGCTGAAATTTTTGAGTTTCCCTTCCGATGGGGTTTTATTGAATATGAAAAAGGTTTCAAGAGATGATATTGAAAGCAGCTAAAGTTAAGAAACCTAGTGCATAACGTCCTACATGCAAGGGGGAAATGGGGTGTACAGACACATGCTTACCACTCCGGATGATGTTAGAAAAAATAATCTATTGAATTTATCTAAATAAAACAAAATCATGCCTGGAAGCAGTGAAAAACATTCTTTTTGGGCGGCCAAATGTTACTTTGTAATTGGTAAGAAAACTTTTTTTAATTGATCCATACCTATAATTTGATTTTGTTTTTCATTTTTGTAAATAAATAAATATTTATTTCCCTCCAAAATTCAATTTTTTTCATATTTTCTGGGTCGTTTCATAACGGAACCCCTCGTTTTTTTAATGAAATTTGTATGTTTTTTGGAAATTAGTTTTTATGCTATGTATTTTGGTAATTATTTTGAATAAAATATGACTTCGCTATGAATTTTAAAAAACTTGAAAAATTTCGGACAGTAAAGTGCAAAATAAAGGGTTTTCGACTTGCGAAGACTGATTTTTGGTAGAATTTTGAATGAAAAAAAACGGTATTCTACCCCTAAAAACAAATTTAGAGATATCTGTCAAGTAGTTTTGGAGTTCAAGTGATTTAGTATAAAATCTCAAAATTGCCAAGTGTATGTTGTATTGATTTTTTTTTGTGGTGAAGCACAAGGCCCCCTTCACAATTTTTGTGGGTTTGGCGCATTACTAAGGGGCCCCCCTTTACTTTCGAATTATTCAAATTCATTAAATTTCTTTTTCTCTGGTAAAAGCTGCCAAGGTCGTTACTCAACAAGTAACTACTCATTTTCCTCACGAGGTTGAGTGGGACCCCGAACATCCAAGTCAGAGCGGGAAAAATTTTATGCCCCCCCTGGGGATCGAACCCAGGTCACCGTGCGTGCAATGCCACGCGCTAACTCCCTTGCCACGGGGGACTACTTCAAAATTTTATTGCCAAGTGTTATCAATGTGAAAAAAAAAGATCTATTAATTGTGACAATTAAATCTATTTGTTTTAGCGTCCTGAATTAAGTTAATCACAACAAGTTTGGGGTCAATAATTGGCATTATTTTTTTCGAGATTTTGCCTACTTCTGGGTGGACTCGGTGGGTTGGGGTTTGGAACTATGCGATTGGAGATTCAGGAGGAATTGTCGTCACTTGTTTGGGGGGCTCTCGCTGGGCATTCAGTCGGCTCCCACAATACATGGTGAACCGATGGCGAGGCATGGGGCCGGCGTGAGGGGGACATCTGTACGGCGACGTGACGACCGAGGCTGGAGCTGCCGAGCTGGTTTCGAAGTGCCCGCGAGTTTTGACCCCTGGATGGGGTTTTTAACTTGGCTGGGGTGGGGTTATTTACGAAAACCAAATAACTATAGACTGAAGGTTTGCCATATAGAAATGCAGAAAAATTGATTTGGGTTTTTAAATGAACTCTGATGATTACAAGGAATTTTAGATTTGTTTTGTTATTTAGCAAACTAGCGCACATTAGATTTTGTTTGGTGTTCAACAATGGGTTTTTGTAGATAAAATTCTACTTTTTTTCGAAGTGCAAGTCTTATTTTCCCCCGGGGGTTTCGATTAACAAAAAAGTTAATCACCCGGGGTATTACGTACCTTGATTATTTGGACCGCAAATTTGTTACAAAGCTTCTCTTAGAAGCTTTCTTTAAAAAGCTTAGGAGAAGTACCTTTGTATAAATGTTTCTTTATAAAGAAAATAAATAAATAAATAAACTATTATTATTTTATTTTTCACAGGACTCCGAGATGGTATGTTCGAAAATCCAGACGGCCGAAAACTTTGATCCGTGGTATCGCACCCAAAGTAGCTTCCATTTTCTCTTTTTGGCCCCGCATCAGTCGCAATCTCTGCCTGCCCCGGACCTTTTTTTTGGTCGCCTTTTTCTTCCATAAACTAGCGGCCGAGGTAATAAAGGCCCAACCCAACTACGGCTTTGAACGCCTGTTGGGAGAATATTTGTCAGGCAAGGAAAAACGAGACGGCTTGACTGGGGGTAAGTGGAAATTTTGTTTTTCAGCACCCCTGGACAAACTTTGCCTTCCAATTTGGGGAGATTGCACCAGAACCAAAGTTATTGAAAAAAAAACAAAGGTTTTTTTTTTAATTGTTTGAAAAAAATTGCAGTGTTGGGCCTTTTGACTGTTTTCAGAAACCCTGTTTGGACTAACTTTGCCTTTCCAATTTATGAGATTGCACAGAACCAAAGTTTTTTGGGGAAAATGAAAAAAAGGTTTTTTTATTGATGCAAAAAATTGAAGTGTTTGGCCGTGTGTGTGTTCACTTTTTCAAAATTTGGAGCTTTCTCCATTCAAAACTGATTGTCGCGACAGTCTCCGTCGTGAGAATTTCTTGGAATTTTGCATGAATTTTTCTTTCGTTTTTTTTTGAATTTGTGACCAAATAATGATAATACTCTGTGGGTTAGGTGGTAAAAAGGGCTTTGAGCATTAACCTCGCCTGGTGGTTTCCCTTTTCCCCACTTAAGAGTTTTTATTATTTTAATGACATGATGTCGGGCACTTCAGCCCATTTCAAGTGTTTT
The DNA here is from genome assembly GCA_024516035.1 of Bactericera cockerelli. Classification (NCBI taxonomy): domain Eukaryota; kingdom Metazoa; phylum Arthropoda; class Insecta; order Hemiptera; family Triozidae; genus Bactericera; species Bactericera cockerelli. Next base: position 53,660 of record JAMCCL010000198.1, read on the forward strand.
CACATCTCCAAGAGCCGTTTGAAGTGCTAAAATTAAATTTCATTTACACTTAAAAAATTTTTTTGGTGGCTATTCAATGGGGGTCCCCTATTAATACTTACCTCATTAATTATTTTTCCTCTTGAATTTCAGGTGGCAATTCAATGGGGGTCCTAAAACAGCGTTGGTATGGCGGCCAAGCTCTTGGGCCAAAGCAAAAACAAAAATTTTTTGGAGGTGCGCTTGCGCAAAGCTTTCGCCCTCCGGCTTGAACAGCCTAGAATGTCCTGCGAAAAACACCCATTTGGTTTGTTGTGGCGCCCTACTGTGGGTGCCCAACAAACACGTTGTGAAGAGGGGAAGAGGACAAATCAACCGCTGCGAAAAGTTATTGGTGCCATTTTGGGTAAGTTTTTTTCTGGGGGGTTTAAAAAGGCTATTTTGAAGCTGTCCCCAATTGATTTTTTTGCTTTTGGGCAAAGGGTCAAATTCACATGCTGCAACTTTATGGATAGGAATTTGGAACTTGTCCTGTTTTAAACGGTAGTTTTTTTTTAGGAGGGATTTATTTTTACTAGTTCCCGTTGTGTTTTTAAATTTTAGCCGATGTCGCTGGTGGAGGTGGGGTTCCTGATGATGAATTCTAATGTGAAACATGTCCCCTCACATTTCCAGGAAAATTCAAAAACACTGAAGGTGTGAGTGAAGCGCCCCCTCTCTCAACCTAGGACTGGATTCCCTATAGCAGCCGATGTGAAGAATTTTTCTGCAGACCAAATTCAAAAATTACTCTGGTAACGATCAAATCAAAGAACTCAGGTTCAACACATTGGTTCTTTGGTGAATGAAAAAAGTTAAAATTGGGTTCAATGTTTTACATGTCCTTCCATACCTACCTAATATTTATTCTATTCATACCTATAAACTTCCTCTTGTAAATTTTTCATCGGGGGTCCATTGCAATCTTCTTTAAGCCATGAAAACTTCCGTTTTGGTCTTCTATTCAGCGTTTGCTGAATAATTTTTTAAAAAAAACCAAAACTCTGCTTTTCCAATAGCAAAAAGAAAGGGACCTACCTATCGTAAATGTTGTAATGAAATCTAATAAGGGACAAAGAGAAAAGCTTTTAGCTACAGATTATCCCAAAATTTTTAATTTTTTCATTTTTTATGCCATGATTTATGTCATGATTTTGTGATTAATTTCAATTTGGAAACCAATATTACCTTTTTGGGTTTTTAACCATTACTGTTATTTATTATTATGAAAAAATGAGTCTTGAAGTTTATGGAACCGTAATTTTTTGTGTAATATACGATTTAGTAGTTATTTTATTTTCAAACTCTTCTTTTTACTGTTCCTTTCTTGTTCAATATATCGTAGTGTATAATCAGAAGTAACTTAATTTTATCGCTTCTTCATTACTTTTTTTTTTTAATATTTGATTTTTAGTTTAAAATGATACCTACAGGTACCCACCTATAATAGGCCAAATAAAAGGGGGGGGGGTTATTCCACCCAACTATTAACCTATATGTATCTACAATTCTCCCCCATTTTTTATCCCCCTAAAAATAAATTCTCCCATCATATGTATCTATTTGTTTTCCATAAAAAAACCTCTAGTCACAGGGTCATCTGTTCTACATAAAATTAAATACTAATACGAGTATTTGGAACAAAAGAAAAAAATCAAACTTGACTTCTATTTACAGTTAAAAAATGGGTGAAAAGTTAGACGTGTACACAAAAAAAAATCTAAAAACTCATTTCCAAAACTTTCAACTTAAAGGTTTTGCCCAATTAGAGCTGATTATAATTGAAACTTACCCCTTTGGGGATAAGTGATAGTTTTCTTTGAGAAAAATAAAATAATTCCTGAATTGTAATATTATCAAAAACGTAAAGCAAAAAAAAAATGAAATAAAAAATGTTTTTTCAATTAGGAAAATTATTTAATATAAAGTTTACAACTTCAATAAATGGCTCCCTTTTAAAGGATTTTCATTCAGAACAATAATAAATTTACAAGTAGGTCCGAACAAGGTTTTTAAAAAATGTTCGGCATTGAACCTATATTATTTTACATACTCATAAGAATACGGCATTATTAGGTCATAAAAATAGATTGCAAAAATAATAGAACGGGTTCGAATCCCACTGCATAAAAAATTTTCTACTGTGTCCTTTGGATGCCCAGGGGTTCACTCAACCTCGGAAGGAAAAAGACTATTACTTGATGGTAACGCCAAGACAGAAATTATAGGTTTTAAAAAAAAAAAGTTTTAACATGCCTTATTAATTTTTTACTTTTTGATTAGGTATGATAATGAATCCTATTTTTTACAGCAGGGGCGGGGGCGCAGGGGATTTCCGTCCGTAATAATGGGATTCATTTAGTCAATATAAAAAGTAAAATTAAAATAAGGTAAAATCCCCGGGACGTACTAATTTGTGGTCAAAATTCCCAATTTGGGTGAATAATTGGTCATGTCCGGGGCTGGGTTTCGAACCATAAACCAAACCTCGGGGATTACCAACAGACGACTTAACTTTTTAGTGGAAAGGCGTGAAAAACCATTCATAATCATAAATGTCAAGCCCCTTTGTCAAAAAAAAGAAAAAATTTAAAAAATAGAAAAAAAATTAATTTGAGAAAAGATCCCCCCCTATTCCAATAAAGCTTTTCTACCCTCAAATAAAAATGAGGAAGGCACTTGCTTCACCACGATTAATACTTGGGCGAATTAATAGACTTTTTTTTTTAATACCTCTGTGGCGCTAATACGGATTGCGTACGGTGTAGATAGGGAAAACGACACT